>SEYY01023683.1:0-27836 GCA_009176605.1 Armadillidium nasatum
AAATAAAGAATTAAAGTCTAAACTCTATCTATCTATCTATCTATCTATCTATTTATCTATCTATCTTTCTATCAATCTATCTATCTATCTATCTATCTATCTATCTATCTATCTATCTATCTATCTATCTATCTATCTATCTATATATCTATATATATATATATATATATATATATATATATATATATATATATATATATATATATATATATATATATATATATATATATATATATATATATATATATATATAATATATCTTGTAAGGTTTAATTTTAAGAGGTTGGCGCGATTTTTATTTATTTATGGACGAATATTTTAATAAATTTTCCCCACAGAATTTTAATTTTATTTTTCAAAAATATTGAAACTTTATTTTAACAAACTCCCGTATAATATATATATATATATATATATATATATATATATATATATATATATATATATATATATATATATATATATATATATATATATATATATATATATATATATATATATATATATATATATATATATATATATATATATATATATATATATATATATATATATATATATATATATATATTATATATATATATATATATATATATATATATTATATATATATATATATATATATGATAAGAGAGTGGTTTCTTGCTCTTAAATATATGTGCACAGAGCTCATTTTGTGTGCGTGTGTGTATGTGTGTGTGTGTGTGTGTGTGAAAGAGAGAGAGAGAGAGAGAGAGAGAGAGAGAGAGAGAGAGAGAGAGAGAGAGAGAGAGAGAGAGAGAGAGAGAGAGAGAGAGAGAGAGAGAGGAAGAATTTATAGGATTTCAGTTTTAAATGATAAATTCCAATGTTTTGATTGGTAGGATTTGGAAGTGGACTTAAAAGTGTCACTTGAGGATTTATATTCATGTTGGTCATATGAGAAAGTTGTGAAAAAAACTGAGGTTTTTAAATTTATCTAAAAATAAAATTTGTTTAAAACTCTCGTGAGGCAAAGGTGCTTATAACTCTGAATTTAGGTCGTGCTATAATACAGTTTGTTTACAATTCTTTTCAAGATTTTTTACACAAAGAATCGTAGTAACTTTTAAAGTAGAGATTTTTGTTGAAGATTTTAGACCATTCAAGACCATTTATCTACATCAGGGATCTGACATCATAATTCACTTCCTCATTTGAAGATTTCTGACCTTTTAGTAGTTAAGGTCAAAGAATACAAAGGTAGAGATGAATCAAAGATAAATTATAAACCTCAATTACACCGCCACTACCTACTATTACCTCCTACTTTAATTTATTTCCTCTAATAAGCAAAGGCCAAAGGCCTATCAAATTTTACCGGAGTTAGGGAAAAATAGGAATCTTTGATCAAATCAAAGACCGACAGACCCAGATACTCGTCGTTTGAAAGTTTGTTAGTCAGAGGAGGTTGGGAAATACTTTTATTAAAAAAAACTTTTATTTCCTGATCACCTCAGTTATAAAATGAATGTTTTAGCGTAGTTCTTCACATGAAATTCAAATTTCTGTAGGTGCATAATTAAATGAATTTCAATTTTGCAAGTTGTTTAATCTGGAAAAAGTAAATATTTTTTTTCGCTCTAAATTATTTAATTGTTACTCCTAATATAATTTGGCCAATTATTTGAATTGTCACCTGGACTGATAAATGAATGTTGAACTTCTTCCATTCTTGTTTTAAAAGCTTAGACACTCTTAAGGTCATCAGAATTTCAGTTTTAATTGTGCGACTTACTTAAAAATTATGAAGAAAATTAACTTCTTTTTTTGCTTCATCTTTCTTACTTAATTGATGTTCCTAATGCAATTTAAGAAGGTGTTTGAAGTATCACTTAGACTGAAAAATGAATATTGAACTTCAATTATTCATTTGAAAATTTAGACTTTCGTATTTGCCTCAGGATATCAGTTTTACACACAACAATTTTAATATTCTCAAAAATTTGTAACTTGGTTTTTTCTTTACTTATATTTCTTGATTTTTACTTCAAATTTATTTAAACAGGTTTTTTTGAAGTATCGTCTTAGTTAAAAAATAAATGTTTAGTTCCCCATTCTTAATTTGAGAGCTAAGACCATTATACAGGAGCACCAGTATACCAGTTTTAGATCAGTAATTTATTATATTATATAATATAATATAATATATTATTTGTTGTTATATTATTATATTTTATTATTTGCAGATTGAAATTTTATTTTCTTTCAATTTTATTATATGATTGCAACTCATAATGTATATATATATATATATATATATAATATATATATATATATATATATATATATATATATATATATATATATATATATATATATATATATATATATATATAATATATATATATATATATAACTATTTTTTTAAAACCACTTTTGAAAAAATAATAAAAATTGAAACACTAAAAGAGAATCAACAAGAAAAATAAGAGAAGAAATAACAAGGCGAAGTATAAAAAATCGTATACGTTTCAGAGCATTATCCTTGCTCCCTGATCACTACGCTAGTAAATAGAGGAATAAATCAATAACAAGATCTCACACACCTACCAAACAAATAAAGCGCCAACCCAGCAACTTTACAAAATCTCATTCTGACAACTCACAAATCGCGAAAAATTAGTCTTTAAAAAGTTAATTTCAGAAATTTTACGAGAGTGTTATCAATGTCGGAAGAATCAGATGTGATATTGAAATTTTTTTAGGTTTTAATAAAAAATTATTCTATAAGTTATTTAAATTTTTTGATTTAGAATTGAAGATAATCTCCAGTCTGTCAAATGTTGTTGAGTAATGTGTAAAAAAATAGCGTTACTTAAATTACCTCTTCTGACTTCGGCTTTATGTTGCTCAAGACGAAAATGTAAAGTTTTAATGGTTTCGCCAAAGTATGAGTTTTGGCATTTGAGACAGGGGACTCTATACACTTTATCACTTCATTTCGTATTTGTTGTGTTATTGGAAATTAAGATATTGAAATTTTTTTTGTGATTTGTGAGTTGTCTGAATGGGATGTTGTCAAGTTGCTGGGTTGGTGTTTTTTGTTTGGTCGGTGTGTAAGATCGTGTTATTGATTTATTCTTCTATTTACTAGCGTAGTGATCAGAGAGCAAGGTTAATGCTCTGAAACGTATACGAATTTTTATTCTTCGCCTTGATACGTCTTTTTTATTTTTCTTGTTGATTCTCTTTTAGTGTTTCAATTTTTATTATTTTATCAAAAGTGGTTTTAAAAAATTAGTTAATACATTATGAAAAGCTAGTCGAGTTAGTTTTCCTTAAAAAATAATATATAAGAAGGGCAAAAAGTTGCTCCACTTCGTTTAAAGTAGTGTCTATTCCTTAAAATTTCTTCTCCTTGTATTGAATTTAAAGGTTTAACGTTCAAGTATTGAAAACAGTTTGGTGGAATAGATGGTAATCTTGAAGTCGCTTAATAATAATATGATTGTTTTGTGAATAAATAAAAGACAAAATTTTAACCGAAAATTTTATTGTTTCTCCAAAGAAAATGTTTCGAGCTCTAGTACTACTATTCATTATAAAAACCAGATTTCCCAAGAATAGAAACGTGTACGATATATATATTATATATATAATATTATATGTTATATATATATATATATATATATATATATATATATATATATATATATATATATATATTATATATATATATATATATATATATATATATATATATAATATATTAATGCAATTATAATCCTTTGAATTAAAATTTGAATATCTTATTTGCATTTTATTCTTGGATCTTGATTTTTCTTGAATTTCTTAAATATTCTTCAAATTTTATCTTGATATTTTTCTAATTTTCAAGAATATTAAATATCTGGATATTTATATGATATTTTTTCGTTTAAATAATTTTGAGTTTGGAAAATAGAAATGCAAATATTTAGTTATTATTATTATTTTTTTTTTATAAAAATAATTTGAAAGATTTTTTTTTATGCAAAGAGGTGAGTGAGGGGAGAGAAGTGGGGGAGGGGAGAGAAGTTTGGGGGAGAAGCGTATTTATAATGCGATGATATCCTGATATCAGATTCTTTTTTTTAAATAACTAAATGATAAACATTTACCGATAAATAAAATCGCAAATGCAGCAAATATTTAAAGTCATCTCAAAAATTGTCCTAACGAATCGTTTCAGTTATTTTCTTATTAGAAAATAAATAGGTGAAGCGACTTTCTTAGGCTTAACGTGTCTTTTCTCTATTGAAAATTTTACTATGACATTTCCCCCCACTTGTCCCAACGATTCGTCAAGACAATTTTTGCAGTGTAACAGTGACTGCATCATCAGTTCTGTCACTTCTGTCAGGAAGTTCAGACTTGAGGAAATGAGACATGTTTTAGTGTCGGTTGAACACGTTTGAACAGGATGCGGGGCAATGATACAATTCATCATCATGCGTACCACCAAACCACAATTTCAACCTACCACCCATTTACAGACAGCGTTTAAAGCATGTTGTATAGCATTAAAAATTATTATATTCAAATTGTATTATGAAGATAGAATAAATAAATAAATAAATCACACATAAATTTGTTGTGTACTCTTCATAATTTGCTGTGTTTGCACTTCTTAAAATAACGTTCACTCTAAACACTGCTGGGGTGGGTGTGGGTGGGTATTTTTCTTTATTTATATTCCACCATTGTACACTCTTTTATTCATTCAAGTACAAGGGCAAATTGAGTAAAGTTTGAATAACGCAGCTTTAGTTGAATGTTCTTCTATCCATGGCTAGTATTGTACGTTTGGCAGGTAGTACAAATCAATTGTTTTATCGGTTTTATTTTTGACTTCTCTTTGGTCACTGTTTGATGTTACGAAAAATATTCATCGAATTAACAGTGGAATAATTAGGTAGCTTAAAAAAATTATAATAAAAAGATTAACATTTCGGACCATTTGAATTCTTCGTTTAAATGCACATATTGTAAAAGAGTATTTCAAGTGTTTATTTTTTATTTATTTTTTATTTTTATTTTTATTTTTTTAAATTTTTATTTTTTATTCCGATTTGTATAAACTTCATAAGCCAAAATGAACGTTTATTGTTGCTTTTTCAGTACTTACATCCCCAATCTTCTTAAGGGGAGGGAGAACACCCCCTTTTTTCTAAGGGGAGGGGGAACATACACCCTCCATCTTTGTTAAGGGGAGGGGAAGATTTTTGGCATCCATTTTAACTTTTGGAAAAGTGTGATTTTTGCATATGATGATATTTTTTCACCTTTAAAAGATTTTTTTTTCTTCTTTTTCAATCTCACTCTTTCCTACTCTCACTTCCTACCTCTCTCCTTCTCTCCCTCCCTACCTCTCTCCTTCTTCCTCTCTTATGATCCTTCCTCTCACATTTATTTGCTTCATCTATGATTTAATTCATTAAATATACTCAAGTTGTTTTTGGTGTTATTTTTTCCTAATTTAATTCTAAGCTTTAAGATTTTTTTTGTCTTAAAAAATGAGTCCAAAAAAATAGGATTTAAGATAATCAGAATTTAACAATAAATTATTGAAATTATTATTATTAATAAAAATTAATATTATAATAATTAATAAATAATTTATTGTTATTATTATTATTATTATCATTATTATTATTACTTACCCTAATTATTTTCATTAGTATATTTTTACCTTAATGTTATTATTATTACTTATTATTATTATTATTATTATTATTATTATATATATATATATATATATATATATATATATATATATATATATATATATATATATATATATATATATATATATATATATATATATATATATATATATATATATATCCTTTGTCTTATTGTTATGAATCTGAGTCTAAAATTTCTAATATCCTTTCTCGCGTCTGACTTGTAAACTCATTCCCTTTTGGTGAGAAGCAACACAAACACACCTTCCTCCCTCCCTCCCTCTCCCTCCCTCCCCTCCCCTCACTCCCTCCCTTCCCTCCCTCCTCTCCCTCATCTCCCTCCCTTTCCTTCTGAAGAAGAAGTCCTAGGAAAAGCGAAACGGAAATCCCTCTCACCGTACAGAAAGGAGAGAAAAGGACCCATTACGCCAAACCCGTCTAAATCCCTTTTAATAAATGACGGAACTTCCGCACGTTGGACAGATAGTTTGATCGGATGTAATTTAATTAAAACGTTGGTCTACATCAATTGTTCTTGGCGACGTTTTCGGGCCTAACTTCATTTGGGATGTTATTGTTTATTGGTTTCCTTGTTTATTTCTTCAATTGCAATCTTTAGTAATACTATTTTCATACATCTGCCCTATATATATATATATATATATATATATATATATATATATATATATATATATATATATATATATATATATATATATATATATATATATATATATATATATATATATATATATATATATATATATATATATATATATATATATATATATATATATCCGTATATATATATATATATATATATATATATATATATATATATATATATATATATATATATATATATATATATATATATATATATATATATATATATATATATATATATATATATATATATATATATATATATATATATATATATATATATATATATATATATATATATATATATATATATATATATATATATATATATATATATATATATATATATATATATATATATATATATATATATATATATATATATAAGGGTGTGTAGGTAAAATTGAACCTTCGAAAAATAATAATAATAATAATAATAATAATAATAATAATAATAATAATAATAATAATGAATATGTAAAAATAAAATATAAAATTTTAAAAAACAATTCCAGTTCAGTTTATAAAAATGATTTGAAAATGTTAACAAAAATTTATAATAAAATTAATTTTTAATTTTATATTTTTAAAGTAGAAAACTATTTAAAAAAGATTAAGGAGGATTAATTTTATTATTATTATTATTATTATTTTTTCTAAAAATGACTTTTTATATTTAGTCGCTTTCTATTGGTAAAAATAATTTCAGTCTTAAAGTTAAGTTTACCTTAAGAAATCGTGTTCTGTTCGACTCTGATTTAAAATGTACAGTCGTCAACAGAAGTTCGTTCCTATTAAGCTGGAAATAAATATTTATATAAAATGGAGATCATTTCAGGTTCAGCCAATCACAGTTCAATTAAGCCCCGATCAATGTTTTTATTTTCTTTTTATTCAAAATAGAGCTTTTATGAAATGATTTCCATTTATATAAATATTTATTTCCAGCCTAATAAGAACGAACTTCTGTTGACGACTGTACGTCTTAAGTTTAGAATTTCTTAAATTATAAGAAAGAGTAAAACAACTCTTAAATATTTAATAGGAAATCGGAGATGGAACAAATAAATGTGAGAGGAAGGATCATAATAATGGAAGAAGGAGAAAGGTAAGGAGGGAGAGGAGAGAGGTAGGAAGGGAGAGAGTAAGAGCGAAAAAGGAGAAAAAAAATTCTTTTAGAGGTGTAAAAATATCATCATATGCAAATATCACACTTTTCCAAATGTTAAAATGGATGCCAAAAACTTTCCCCTCCCCTTAACAAAGATGGAGGGTGTATGTTCCCTCTCCCCTTAGAAAAGGGTGTATGTTCCCTCTCCCCTTAGAAAAGGGTGTATGTTCCCCCTCCCCTTAAGAAGATTGGGGGTGTAAGTACTGAAAACGCCACAAAAAACGTTCATTTTGGCTTATGAAGTTTATGCAAATCGGAATAAAAAAAAAAATAAAAAAAAAAATAAAAAAATAAAAAATAAAAAAAATAAAAACTAAAAACTGAAATAGTCTTAGATAATATGTGCGTTTAAACGAAGAATTCAAATGGTCTGAAATGTTAATATTTTTTATTATTATTTTTATCTTTTTTTTTTTTTTTTTTTTTTTTTTTTTTCATCTCGAACGAACGCCTCGCCAAATTAGGCGTACAAACAAGATCCTATTAGAGGGCGTGCAACGCCTTCTTTCTCTCCCTACATTAAACATCAACGGAAACTTTTATCATATATATATATATATATATATATATATATATATATATATATATATATATATATATATATATATATATATATATATATATATATATATATATATATATATATATATATATATATATATATATAGCTGTGTTAACGAATATCGTCCACCCCTTTCTATATTATATAACTCATATCTGGAGTAGTTCTTAAAGGGGGGTCTATAAACTGCAAAAATTGTCCTAACGAATCGTTGGGACAAGTGGGGGAAAATGTCACAGTAAACTTTTCAGTAGAGAAAAGACATGTTAAGCATATAAAAGTCACTTCACCGATTTATTTGCTAATAAGAAAATAACTGAAAAAATTTGTTGTGATATTTTTTGGCACTTGTCCCAACGATTCGTTAGGACAATTTTTGAAGGGTACCTTTTCTTCTCACAAATTTTCACTTTTTTTTATCTCTTTCTAATTTATTCTCTTAGATTACTTTCTTTATAATTTTCCTTCTGATTTCTTTCGTTAGTATACTCCCTCCTTTGAGGAGAAGTCACGTGATTAATCTTTATACTTAGGCTCACATGATTGATTGCTATGCTCATTCGTGTGTAATTTTATTCCCTCTTCATTTTATTCATAATTTTTTACTCACTTTCATTGACTTACACACTTCAATCAATACACAGCATAAAAGGTTATGTCAGCACTTGATTTCTGAGTGTTTCGATATATATATATATATATATATATATATATATATATATATATATATATATATATATATATATATATATATATATATATATATATATATATATATATATATATATATATATATATATATATATATATATATATATATATATATATATATATATATATATATATATATATATATATATATATATATATATATATATATATATATATATATATATATATATATATATATATATATATATATATATATATATATATATATATATATATATATATATATATATATATATATATATATATATATATATATATATATATATATATATATATATCATGAATTACACATTGCCAAAATTCAAGAGTGTGGACATCACAATAAATTATAATTTTGAAAAAGTTCCAGAGTGGAATATGATCGTAATTATAATTTTCAATAATTCAAGAGCTGAGCATCATAAGTTATTATAATATTCAAGAATTCAAAAGCGGAATGTCATTATAAATTATAATTTTCAAGAATTCAAGATTGAGGCATCTTAAAAAATTAGAAATTTCAAGAGTGTGGGCGTCAATTTATATTACAGTTGTCAATAACTCAAGAATGGGGAGGGCCATCATCAAAAAAATAAAACTTTCAAGTGTGTGGCATCAATTTATATTAGAGTTTTCAATAACTCAATAATGGCGTGGGGCATCATCAAAAAAATATAAATTTCAAGAGTGTGGGCATCAATTTATATTAGAGTTTTCAATAATTCAATAATGGTGTGGGGCATCATCAAAAAAATATGAATTTCAAGAGTGTGGGCATCAATTTAAATTACAGTTTTCAATAACTCAAGAATGGGGTGGGGCATCATCAAAAAAAAAAAAAAATTTCAAGAGTGTGGCATCAATTTACATTAGAGTTTTCAATAACTCAAGAATGGTGTGGGGCATCATCAAAAAAATAAAGCTTTCAAGTGTGTGGGCATCAATTTTTATTAGAGTTTTCAATAATTCAATAATGGTGTGGGGCATCATCAAAAAAATATAAATTTCAAGAGTGTGGGCATCAATTTATATTACAGTTTTCAATAACTCAAGAATGGGGTGTGGCATCATCAAAAAAAAAAAAAATTCAAGAGTGTGGCATCAATTTTCATTAGAGTTTTCAATAACTCAAGAATGGTGTGGGGCATCATCAAAAAAATAAAGCTTTCAAGTGTGTGGGCATCAATTTATATTACAGTTTTCAAAAACTCAAGAATGGGGAGGGGCATCATCAAAAAATAAAACTTTCAAATGTGTGGGCATCAATTTATATTACGGTTTTCAATAACTCAAGAATGGGTGGGGCATCATCAAAAAAAAAAAAATTTCAAGAGTGTGGGCATCAATTTACAATATAATTTTCAAGAATTCAAGAGTGAGGCTTTATCAAGAGCTACGACAAAATATATAGAAAAGCTTTCAATGCTATTTCTCCTTCGACAATGGGAAGGAGCGGAATTTTTAATACCACAAGGGTCTAGTTTTAGCAATTCAGCAGGTACAGCAATATCATAATAATAATAATAATAATAATAATAATAATAATAATATATATAATAATAATAATAATAATAATAACAGTAATGACAATTCTTCTATAAAAAAAAGCAATAATATTTAAACAAATAAAATTACAACATTAACATAATGATAATAATAATATAATAATAATTATTATAATAATAATTAATAATAATATAAAAATGAAAATTATTATAAATAATAATTGATGGTAATGATAATAAATTGATACTACTAGCACCTCAGTTATAATAATAATAATAATAATAATAATAATAATAATAATAATAATAATAATAATATATTTATCTATTACACCCACAATAATAATAAATGATAATAATAAAATAATAATAATAAAAATAAATAATAATAATAATAATAATAAATTGATAATGATAGTAATAAAAATAAAATAAAACAAATAAATAAATATATAAAAAACAAGAGATAAATTTATGAAAAAAAAAATCATAATGAAACTTCAAAATTAGTTTTCCCAAAAATTTTCGTCCATAAATCATATTGTTTCGGTCTTAGCGTAGCGGCAGGTGTGTTTTCATTTTTTAAAATTTTTTTTATAATTTTTTTCTTTTTTTTTCGTTCGAAAGTGAACGAAAAGAAACGGATAGAATAAAAAAAATTGGTTTTCCATTAATAAATCAAAGTAAAAATGATGCCTACAACAAAAGAGGTTCACGAAACATCGGTTCATTAGAGTAATATCTTACACACGCACACACACGCACGCGCTCACACGCACACACACGCACAAACAGACACACACATATATGCAGACGAAGAGACAAATTTACATACAGACTTGTAGAAAGATAAACATGCAAACAGCCAGACATGTAGTACAAACAAACATACTAACGGTCAGACAGACATGCAGCACAAACAGACATAATAACCGTCAGTCAGACATGCAGAACAGACAGACACACTAATGGTCAGACAGACTTGCTAACGGCCATACATGCAGGACAAACAGACAAACTAACAGCCAGACATGCAGAACAGACAGTCATACTAACGGCCAGACATGCTAAAGGAAAAACAAGCAGAATTACAGAGATGCAGATAGACGTACGGACAGAAATGCAAGCATACAGACATGCAGACAAGCAGAAAGATATACAGACTAACAGATTAATACTATAATTCTATTACTGTTGTTATTATTAATATTATTGTTGTTATTATCTTTATTATTACTATTGTTATTATTATCATTCTTATTCTATTATTATTATTATTATTATTTTTATTATTATTATTATTATTATTATTATTATTATTATTATTATTATTATTATTATTATTATTATTATTATTATTATTATTCGTATAACATTTGGGCTCAGAGCACAAATTCGCTCCACAAAATCCCTTTTTAGTTTTGTATCAAAACATATTAAGTATTGCAACTAAAAAATTGATAAAGATTTCCAATATTTCTGAAAATTCTTAAATTGTTTTGAAATTTTTTTTTAAATTTTGCTATTTCTTAAAAAATTGGTATAATAATAAATTTTATTATTTTTAGTTATTAGAATTATTATTATTATTATTATTATTATTATTATTATTATTATTATTATTATTATTATTATTATATATTAATTATTATTATTGTTTATTGTTTTTATATTATATGCATCATATTTGCATTTAAATTGTTATTAATTAAAATAAAATTGAAGGGCTATTTTTGGGGCTCAATGGAAACCAATGTGTATCCCCCTCCCCCTTAGAAACCTCTTTTCAGAGAATTGGCAGTCGTCGAAAGAAGATTGAGGAGAGAAAAGAAGAAAGAAGGTTTATGCATTAAGATAGTACTGAACAAAAATTTTTAAAAAATAATAGCTAAAATGTATTTTAAAATAAGAATTTTAGAAATATTTTTTACATTTTAAAAAAAAATAATAATAAATTAAATGAGTTTCGATAAAATTGATATTTCAAAATCTATAAATGAGCTTTCAAAAATCTTTCAAAACAATGTACTTTCGGCTTTTAATAAAAAATAAAACTTTAAGAATTTAAAATTTAAAAACATGAGTTTGAAAAATCGACGACAGGATCGGATCTTGTGAGGAGAACTAAAAGCAAGGAGGACAGGACTAGCCACCAGGCCTTGTGATTAATCTGCCAACGGTTTGAAACAACTCCAGAAACAGCATTTTAAACCATAGCTCAGAGAAACACAATCTTCTGGAGAGCTTTGTGAGAGAATGTTTAGAGGTTGGTTGGAAAACGATGCTGGTCCTACTGAAAGGGTAAAAACCCTACCTGAGAGTCTGGATAAGACTCATGGACCGGCATTGAGGCCAACGAGCCGAAACACATGATCTTTTAGAGGGCTCTGGGAGAACTTTTAAGAGCAGATGGGGAAAGATGCTGGTTCCACTGAATTATTTCTTGGTTTTATTATTATTATTATTATTATTATTATTATTATTATTATTATTATTATTATTATTATTATTATTATTATTATTACTTACTGCTTGTAACAGCTTCAGGACCAGCATGCAAAACCACAGCTCCGAGAAGCATGAACTTCTGGAGAGCTCTTTGAGAAAGTGTTTGGAGAATAGATGGAGAAGGTGCCAACCCCACTGAAGGGGTGAAAACCCTCCCTGGGTGTTTAAATAAAACTCAAGGACTGGCACTGAACCAGAAAAAAACATGATGTTTTAGAGCACTCTAGGAGAGGAACCTTTAAGAGCACAGATGGCGAAATATGCTGGTCCGAATGATAGGGGGAAAATCTTTAAAGGGAGATGATGATAATGATAATGACATGAATTCTTAAATTCTAACATTGATTACATAAGATGGAATTTTTGTAAATCTTATTAAATATTAGTTATTATTATTATTATTATTATTATTATTATTATTATTATTATTATTATTATTATTATTATTATTACTACTACTACTACTACTACCACTTTTTTTTGTTCAAAATGTCGCTTTAGATTCCTTAGAATTTTAGAGAGAGAAGTTTGGAGGAATTGAACAACTCTTTAGATGAGAGAGAGAGAGAGAAAGAGAGATTGAGAGAAAGATTGAGAAAGAGATTGAGAGAGAGATTGAGAAAGATATTGAGAGAGAGAGAGAGATTGAGAGAAAGATTGAGAAAGAGAGAATGAGAGAGAGATTGAGAGAGAGAGAGAGAGAGAGATGGAGAGAGATAGAGAAAGAGAGAGAGAGAGAGGCTTTTGTATCTTATTTTGGATTGTCGATGGATGTAACGACATCAATTGAAATTTGAAAGCTTATTTTAATTTTTTTTATAGAAGTGTAATTTTTTTCTTCTTTCTTTCTTTCTAAAAAGGATCAAAAGAAATTTGAAAATTTTAAATCGGTTTCACCTGTTAAGTTTAATAATTATTATTATTATTATTATTATTATTATTATTATTATTATTATTATTATTATTATTATTATTATTATTATTATTATTATTATTATTATTATTTTTATTATTATTATTATTATCATTAATTATTAGTATTATTATTATCATCATTATTATTATTTGGTAGAGTAACGCTGAAAATAGAAATTATTTAAAATTTTGGCAATAAAAATTTATATTTTATTATTTATTATTAAGCAAAATTAAAAAAATTATTATATTATTATTATTATTATTATTTATTATTATTATTATTATTATTATTATTATTATTATTATTATTATTTTTATTATTATTATTTTTTTTTTTTTTTTTTTTTTTTTTTTTTTTTTTTTTTATTTTTTTTTTTTTTTTTTTTTTTTTTTTTTATTTTATATTTTTAATTATTATTATTATTATTATTATTATTATTATTATTATTATTATTATTATTATTATTATTATTATTATTATTATTATTATTATTATTATTATTATTATGTACAGTTCACTGTGCATGTATATGAATGTAAAATCAAAAAATTACATATTTTGTATAAAAGAGATACCATCAAAGATGGGACGTGCTCGTCACCCAATCAGCCAACCCAACCAATATAAAAGTGGTTACTCCATTTAACCTCACTTTTATACTTTCAACCAACCAACCCTACCAAGATAAAAATGGTTACTCCTTTTATCGACCTCACTTTTATACTTATCCCTCACAACCAACTAGCCAACCCAACCAAGATAAAAGTGGTTACTCATTTTAACTTCACTTTTATATTTATCCCTTACAACCAACCAACCCACCAAGATAAAAGTGGCTACTCCTTTCAACAACCTCACTTTTATACTTAACCCTCACAACCAACCAACCAACCCAACGAAAATAAAAGTAGTTACCCCTTTTAACCTCACTTTTAAATTTATCTCTTACAATCAACGAACCCTACCAAGATAAAAGTGGTTACCCATTTTAACGACCTCACTTTTTATACTTATCACTCACAACCAACTAGCCAATCCAACCCAGATAAAAGTGGTTACTCATTTTAACTTCACTTTTATATTTATCCCTTACAACCAACCAACCCAACCAAGATAAAAGTGGTTACTCCTTTCAACAACCTCACCTTTGTATTTATCCCTTAGAACCAACCAACCCAACCAAGAAAAAGTGGTTACAGCTTTTAACGACCACACTTTTATTCTTGTTCCTCACAACCAACCAACCAACCCAACGAAAATAAAAGTGGTTACCCCTTTTAACCTCACTTTAATATTTATCCTTTACAACTAACCATCCGAACCAAGATAAAAGAGGTTGCAGCTTTCAACAACCTCACTTTTATACTTATCCTTTACAACCAACTAACCCAACCAAGATAGAAGTGGTTACTCCTTTTAACCTCATTTTTATATTTATTCCTTACAATTAACCAACCAGCCTAATCAAGATAAAAGTGGTTACCTCCTTTTAACCTCATTTTTATGTTTATCCCTTACAACCAACCAACCAACCCAACGAAAATAAAAGTAGTTACCCCTTTTAACCTCACTTTTATATTTATCCCTTACAGCCAACGAACCAAAGCAAGATAAAAGTTGTTACCTACTTCTTTTAACGACCTCGGTTTTATATTTATAACAGGCTTGAAAGAACGTTGCGAGCTCTCAGAGTAACAGACTTGCTTCAATCACCTTTTATAACAGTCCAAGAGTTTGTTTTTTTTTTTTTTTTTTTTTAAATATCTGATGAAAGAGATATACCATTTTTTTTCTAAGACGTGAAGAAAGCCTTGAAGCTTTAGTAATACTATGGGTCTTCTGTATTTTCCTCCAGAAAATTTTAAACATTTTTCATATTTTAATTGATAATAATAGAAGATATTCTGTATAATGTGGGTGTAATTTATGGGTAAAAAATCTTCTCCCCATTGTAGTGAAATTTTCAAGAATATTTTATAAGAGAAAAATTATATTCTTTAAATAAATAAATAAAAAATTCTCATTACTTTAATAAATATCTTCATAATCTGGCGCTACGCCCATGATAGTGATACGCTCAAAAATTACTATTAATAACAATGCGCTAAAAAATATTTAGTAATAATGCGGATGTTAAATTTTTGACAAGTTAGGTTGCGGATGTAACACCGATGCCATGAACATCAGCGGATGTCGATGTCGGATGTCGAACAAGTAATTGTAGATATTCCGTAAATATCTACAAGTTATTTTTTACACATCACCACCGCTCACGGGCAGAGCCCTATTCAAGGAGGAGATGTAACACAATCTTTTTAATACATTTTTTTAACAATTTTCACAAATATTTACCAAACTGGTGGGTTTTGTGAAGACTTTTGGCCTTTTTCTACTAGTGGTGACTGCCAAAAAGAAAGGTACTTCATATATACTTACCAATGTACATAGTGAATACAAGAATGTATACATACATATACATACATACATGCATGCATCCATACACATATATTTGTGTGAATTTATGTATGTATGTATATGATTATCCTTCTGTTCAGGCTAAAATCTGTTTATTTTTATTTTTTTTTGTTCATTTTAATATCTGTCTTTTCATTTCAAAGTTTTTCTCTCCTTTCATTTTAATATGCTTGTTCGTTTGTCTGTTTTAATGTTTCTTTGTCCTTCAAGTTTTATATTCTGTCTATCTGCCTTTTGTCTGTTCATTTTAACGTCCGTCGTACATTTTAATGTTATTTTTACCTTTTTAATTTAACTAAACGGGTTCTATAGGGTATTAAATGGATTGGGGGGGAGGTGGATGGTGGGTTGGTTAGAGATTTAATGTGAGGTTAAGATAAAGGATGGGGGAAGAATGTGAGGGTGAGATAAGGGAGAGAGGGAGAGATAAAAAATGTGAGGGCATTACTTGATAAGAACGTGAATAACGAGATCCTGAACACTAATTTAATATAATTTTAAAAATGAAAATAAAAATAAGAGATAAAGTAATCGTCACACGCACACGCACACACACACACACACACACACACACACACACACACACACACACACACACACACACACACACACGGAAGAATGGTAAATTTAGCATAATTAAAAAGGTTAAAAAATGTTAATAAAGAAGAAAAGAGAAAAAAGGAGAGGGATGATAGGGAGAGTCGGAGGAGAGTATGAGAATCGGAAGAAGTTAAAAAATAAATATAAGAGGAAGAGAGAGAAAAGATATAGGAAACAAGGTCAGAGAGAGAGAGAGAGAATTGATGCTAGAGACAAAGTCAGAGAATAAAAGAAAAAACCAAAAAAGAGGAATAGGTAGATAGATAGATAGATAGATAGAGAGGGAGGGAGAGAGAGATGCTAGAGACCAATTCAAAGAATGTACTATAAAATGAAAGAGAGAAAATAAGAAGAAAGAAAGAGAGTTAGATAGGGAGAGAGAATGAGTAAAAGTATGTGTCTGTGTGTGTGTGTGTGTGTGAGAGAGAGAGAGAGAGAGGAGAGAGAGAGAGAGAGAGAGAGAGAGAGAGAGAGAGAGAGAGTGTGTGTATGTGTATATTTGTGTCTATTGTAAAAGTATAGAATAAAAATCATCTTAAGTCTTCCATTTGAATGCGTCCAAATACGAAACTCTTTGTTTATCTTCGCTTCCCTGCTCCCTTTTTTTTGTAAATGATTTTGTCTGTGTTTTAGCGGTGTTATTCCGCGCCAATTTCTTTTTAGCGTTTTTTTTTTTTTTTTGCGATTTATTTTGCGATTTTTTTTTGGCGTTGAGAAGCGTCAACAACAATGAGCAGGGAATAAATGGGGGTCGAAATAATGTGAAAACGAGACTACATTATTATTTTGCGGTCTCGCAGGGATATATATACATACTCGTATTATGTGATATGTATGAATTCTATTCAGGACTGTCTAAGATACCTAGATATTGGGCGGTTATATATATATATATATATATATATATATATATATATATATATATATATATATATATATATATATATATATATATATATATATATATATATATATATATATATATATATATATATATATCGAGGACAATTTTACCAAGGTCTGGGTTCGAAGAAATGCTAAAAGCGTCTCCCATTGATAATGTTCAGAGCATTTTACCTCTGTGCTATTCCGTACGCACCCCTACTCCCACCTCCCGTTATCCATGGGCACCTCAACAAAATCCTATGTGATCTTAGTATGATATATTATATATATATATATATATATATATATATATATATATATATATATATATATATATATATATATATGCAGGATTCAAACCTCTCTGTGCTTACACTTGCAGCTTGTTAATTGATAAAATAACATCAGAGATCTTGCCTTTATTTATTAATATTTATGATGTGATTGCTACAATTTGCAGCTTTCATGGCTCTCTTTTATGCTTACATTTACAACGTGTATGATAGATAAGGTGTAATCCTAGGTCTCACTTTTATGTGCTTGCAATCACAGCGTGGTTGCCAGGTTAAAAAGGTCCGAGTCTCATTCTTTATGCTTGTATGTGTAATGTACAGTATATGAAACAAAATAGAGTATTCTATTTCTAGCCTCTATTTATTTAAATTCACGATATGGTTTCTAGATTATGTAACTTCTGAATGTCAATTCTTGATGTCATTACTAGCAACGTTGATAACAAACATAGCACACCCAAGATCGTACCTCTATACGACTACTGTTACGATATGGTTGCAAGATTATATAGTGTTCGTACCTCTCTCTCTAATATGCTCGCTCACACATTTCCGGTGTATTCATCAGGTATATCCTACGCATACGACACTGTTTCACTGAATATTGTGATTCATTTAAACCACACAGCAACGCAGGAGAGTAGGAAGACTATGTCCTTACCCTTAATTAGATTCAGAGGAAGTTTACTGGTGTTATATTGAAGTCAATTTGAGAACAAAGTTATGGCAAGAGTGAGATTTATCTTCAATCTAAAAACGACCTATGTAAGGGGATCTTGGGGTTTCCTTTGAATCTAAGAATACTTATGAAATAAATAATAATTAATTCTTCAACGTTTACCATTAAGAAAAAAAAAATTAATAATAATAATAATAATATTTAAAAAAAAAAAGGAAAACTTGAATTATGTTTTGAAAAATGAGATAAAGTTTGAAAAATTTCTGTTGCAACTTTTGTAACAAATTATCCTTAAAAAAAAAAAAAATAAAAAAAAAATAAATAAATAAAAAAGTATTTTTTTTTTTTTTTTTTTTTTTTTTTTTTTTTTTTTAAATAATTTTAATAAAAAAAATTTTAAAACAAATATATATATATATATATATATATATATATATATATATATATATATATATATATATATATATATATATATATATATATATATATATATATATATATATATATATATATATAGAAACAGAAAAATAAAATAAACAAATAAAATATGAAAAAGGAAAAGGTAAGATAAAAGAACACGAACGAAACTTACCAAATGAAATAAAGAAACGTTGGGAAAACATATTTCAAGCGAGATTTTAGAAAAAGTAAGGGGAATAAAAATAAGTGTGAAACGTTCGGAAAAGAAAATGTGAAACGTAACAGTCACAATACTTACAAAACGTTCGAAAGCATTAAAAATGCAAGCAAAACGTTAGAAAAAAAGAAAAAGTGAAACGTAACAGAAAAAATACTTACAGAACGTTCAAAAACGTAAAAAATGCAAG
Source organism: Armadillidium nasatum (assembly GCA_009176605.1). Lineage (NCBI taxonomy): Eukaryota > Metazoa > Arthropoda > Malacostraca > Isopoda > Armadillidiidae > Armadillidium > Armadillidium nasatum. The sequence goes on from SEYY01023683.1 coordinate 19,489, forward strand.
CGAAACGTTAGGAAAAAGAAAAAGTGAAACGTAACTGATAGAATATTTACAAAACGTTAGAAAACGTTAAGAAAAATGCAAGCGAAACGTTAGGGAAAAGAAAAGAGAAACGTAACCGAGACAATATTTGCAAAACGTTTTAAAACGGTAAAAAATGCAAGCGAAACGTTAGGGAAAATAAAAGTGAAACGTAACAGAAAAAATACTTACAAAACGTTCGAAAAGTTAAAAAATGCAAGCGAAACGTTAGGAAAGAGAAAAAGTGAAACGTAACAGAAAAAACGTTCGAAAGCGTAAAAAATGCAAGCGAAACGTTAGGAAAGGGAAAAAGTGAAACGTAACCAAGACAATATTTACAAAACGTCCGAAAACGTTAAAAAATGCAAGCGAAACGTTAGGAAAAAGAAAAAGTGAAACGTAATCGAGACAATATTTACAAAACGTTTGAAAACGTTTAAAAATGCAAGCGAAAAGTTAGGGAAAAGAAAAAATGAAACGGAACCGAGATAATATTTACAAAACTTCGAAAACGTAAAAAAAAATGCAAGCGAAACGTTAGGGAAAGGAAAAAGTGAAACATAACATAGAAAAAATACAAAACGTTTTAAAAAAATGCAAGCGAAAGGCTAGGAAAAAGAAAAAGTGAAACGTAACCGAGACAAAATTTACAAAACGTTTGAAAACGGTAAAAAAATGCAAGGGAAACGTTAGGGAAAAGGAAAAGTGAAACGTAACCGAGACAATATTTACAAAACGTTCGAAAACGGTAAAAAAAATGCAAGGGAAACGTTAGGGAAAAGGATAAGTGAAACGTACATAGAAAAAATACTTACAAAACGTTCGAAAACGTTAAAAAATGCGAGCGAAACGTTAGGAAAAAGATAAAGAGAAATAAATTGCGTGCGAAACGTTGTGAAACGAAATATTTAACAAAATCCTAAGAAAATGAATGAAATTTATGAAATGTTTGGAAGAAACCGGAAATAAGAGAGAAATAAATAAAATAAAACAAAAGCATTAAGAGAACCGTAAAACATATTAAATTATAATTTAATTATAATTATTAAAATAATATGAGAACCAAATCAGTAAGACAGTAAAGGGAGGTAAGGTAAAAAAAAAGAGAGTGAAAGGTGTTAAAAAGGTAATGGAAGAGTAATTTTTGTACTGGAAAAGAATGGAATGTAAGCAAGAGTAAGACAGTAAGTGAGGTAAGTTAAGAGAGAGAAGTGTTAAAAAAGTGTAATTTTTGCAAAGTCAAGAATGGAAGGTAGGAGAGAGAAAGATGCAAGGTCAGAGAGAGAAGTGTTAAAAGGTGTAATTTTTGTAAAGAAAAAGAACGGAAGGTAAGCAAGAGTAAGACAGTAAGTGAGGTAAGGTAAGAGAGAAAAGTGTTAAAAAGGAGTAATTTTTGTGAAGAAAAAGAATAGAAGGTAAGCAAGAGACAGACTGTAAGTGAAGTAAGGTAGGAGAGTGAGGTGTAAAAAAGGTAACGCAAGAGTAAGACCGTAAAAGAAAAGAATGAAAGGTAAGTAAGTGTAAGAGAGTAAATGAAAGTAAAATAAGAGAGTGAAACGTATAAAAAGGTTTCGCAAAATATAAGACGTAAGAAAAAATGGGCATTTGTGAAACTCCAGAGAATAAAAGTAAAAGCGAAACGTAAATGAAAAAAAGGTAAGAGCGAAACGTTTAGTAAAAAAATATATGAAAAAAATTTGCAAGAAAGGAAAGAGTTTGAACGAGACCAGATAGAGTGAAACATTAGAGAAAAAAAATTTTATAGTGATGTGAATTTTAAAATAAGAATGGTAAGAGAGGGAAGATAAAGAAAAATAAGAATGAAACGTTATAGAAAATATGCGATAGGGAATTTTAAAATAAGAAACGTAAGAGAGCACCGATAGAGAAAGGTAAGAACGAAACGTTCGAGAAGATATAGAAAATCTTAAAAGAAGAAGCGGCATTTTAGAGTAGAGTGAAAAGTTGAAAAAGAAAGGGAAGAAAGAAACGTGAGAATAAAAAAGTAAGAGAAAGTCTACGAGAAAAGCTTAAATGAAACTTGAAGAGGGAGAAAAAATCTTGAAATAAAAAGAACTTTTCACTTAAGTGGCTATAAATATTTTTTCTTTTTTCTTTAAAAATCAATTTTTGTTTTCAAATACACTCCTATAAATACACTCTCTCTCTCTTTCTTTCTCCCTCCTTCCCTTCTTCTATCTCCCTCCTTATCTTTTAACATTCTCTCTCTCCCTCCTTCCCTTCTCCCCCTCTCTCTCTCCTTCCTTCTTTTCTTTTCTCTCTCTCTCTCCCTCATCTTCTTTTCTCCCTTTCTCTTTCTCTTTGCCTCCTTCCCTTCTTCTCACCCTCTCTCCCTCCTCCGCTTCATTTCTCCTCCTCTCTCTTCCTCCTTCCCTTCTTCTCTCCCTCTCTCACCCTCTTTCTCTTTCTATCTTCCTATTTCCCTTCTCTCCCTCCTTCTCTTCTTTTTCCCTCTCCCTCTCTCTCTTTCTCTCTTTATCCATCTCCTCTTCTTCTATCCCTCTCTCTCTCTCCCTCTTCTTTTCTCCCCTCTCTCTGTCTTCCTCTTTCTTTTTTCTCTCCCTCTCTTTCTCTCTTTCTCTTTCCCTTCTTCTCCCCTCTCTCTCTCCCTCCCTCCCTCCTCTTCCTTTCTCCCTCTCTCTCTTTCCCTCTCCCTCCTTCACTTCTTCTCTCCCTCGTCTTCTTTTCTCCATCTCTCTTTGTTTCTTCCTCCTTCACTTCTTCTCTCCCTTGTCTTCTTTTCTCCATCTCTCTTTGTTTCTTCCTCCTTCCCTTTTCTCTCCCTCCTCTCCTCCTCTCTTTCTCCCTCCTCCCTTCTTCTCCTTCTCTCTCTCTCTCTCCCCTCCTCTTCTTTTCTCCCTCCCTCCTTCCCTTCTTCTCTCTCTCTCTTATGTCTTTTTTTTTGCCATCTCCAAAGTGTTTCTTTCTTACTCATTCCTTCCTTCCTTCCTTTCTTTTTTTTTTCCTTTGCATTTTATTCATTTTCTTTTTCACCTTTCCCTTTCTTCCTTTTCCTCTTCTTTGTTCTTTTTTTTCTTTCTTTTTATTGCACTGGAGTGAATTTCTCGACCATAATTTAGCAAGTGACTCTTCGTTACAATTTATTACACATTCTTTTTACATTATTTTGAATAAAGAAATTTTCGGTTGAAGGAAAAATTTTTTTTTTTTTTTTTCACTTGATTTTTTTCTTTTTTTTACTTGATTTTCTTTTTTTTTACTTGATTTTTTTTTGTAACAATAACAATATCAAGTGTTTGTTTTCAGAGCTACACAAACACACACACACACACATATATATATATATAATATATATATATATATATATATATATATATATATATATATATATATATATATATATATATTATATATATAATATATGTATATATATATATATATATATATATATATATATATATATATATATATATATATATATATATATATTAGTATGGATCGGATGTCATTTTTTCTAATTTGCGGATGCGGATGCGGATGTTGAATTTCGAAAGTGCGGATGCGGATGCGGATGCGGATGTTAATTTGATCAGATGCGAATGCGTATGTCATCACTAATATAATATATATATATATATAATATATATATAATATATATATATATATATATATAATATATATATATATATATAATATATATATATATATCATTATCACCTTTCCCACTTTCGTGGGGTGGTGCCCGCCACAATTACCTTACAACCAACCCCCCTTCCAACCCCTTCCACCACCGCCCTTAATCTCTCTCTGTCTCTACAAATCTTCTACCCTCTTCTAAACTCAAATTCCTTCCATCAAAATCTCTCTCACTCCATCCATCATATCTCCACTTCGGCCTTCCCCTATCCCTACCTCTATCCACATGGAATCTAAGTACCTTGCCCACCATTCTGTCCTCATTCATTCTTCACATATGTCCAAACCATTTTAGCACATCCTCCTCCTCTCTATCAATTACACCCTTCTTCCATTTACACATCTCCCTTATTCTTTCATTTCTAATCCTATCAATCATTCTCAATTTATATATCGCTCTCAAATCTTTCATCTAAAAGGCATTGAAACTTTTTCTCAACCGAGCACTTATCGTCTATGTTTCACACACATACAATACAGAAGGTGAACACATACATTCAATCATTCTTATCTTTATTTCTTTCGAAATTTTTCCTTTCTTCCATACTTTTCTTAGGGCCCCCAATACTTTCATTCCTTCTACCACTCTGTTCTTTATTCTTTTTCCGTCCCACCCTTACCTTCCACCCAACATTACTAGATATTTGAATTCATTCACCTCCTCAAGTTTCATTCTCACACTTCTACAAAACAATTCCTCCCTCCACATTTCCTCATCCCCACCTCCAATCCTAATAACTTTATTCTTCGCTGGATTGAATTTCAATCTCGTCTTTGCACATTTCCCTTCAAACTCTCTCACAAGTATTCTTTCTTTTCTCCAGATTCTGCCACCAACACATGCCGCATCATCTGCAAAAAGTAAAACATTCACTTCACATTCACCCTCCATATTTCTCAACGTAATACTCTTCCCTTCTCTCTCCATTTTTCTAAGTAAACCATTCATCAATAGATTAAATAACATGGAGATATTACAAACCCCTGTCTCAATCCCACTCCTATGCTAAACCAATCCGATAGTTCTCTCTTCACACTCACTCTTGATCTTCAATTCGCAAAAATAATATATTATATATATATATATATATATATATATATATATATATATATATATATATATATATATATATATATATATATATATATATATATATATTAGTGAGGGATCGGATGTCATATTTTCTAATTTGCGGATGCGGATGCGGATGCGATGTCGAATTTTGGAGAAGTGCGGATGGATGCGGATGTTGATTTTTGAAAGTGCGGATGCGGATGTTGAATTTCAAATGCGGATGCGGATGCGGATGTTGATTTTGTGCGGATGCGGATGCCCACTATAATATATATATATATAATATATAATTATATATATATATATATATATATATATATATATATATATAATATATATATATATATATATATATATATATATTATATATATATATATATATATATATATATATATATATATATATATAATATATATATATATATATATATATATATATATATATATATATATATATATATATATATATATATATATATATATATATATATATATATATATATATATATATATATATAATATATATATATATATATATATAATATATATATATATATATATATATATATATATATATATATATATATATATATATATATATATATAATATATATATAATATATTGACATTTGAAAGCAGACATGAAGGATTTACGACTAATATCTGACTGTTAAGTTTATTGGTTGAGTTCCGGACAGTTGACGACAGATTTTGGACAGTTATTATGAATGATTATTGACAGGAAATGACTGTATGTTCTTTCGGATATGCGAAATTATTTGCAAGGTTCAATATTTTCAAGAGGGAGGGAGGAGTGAGGGACGAACAGAGAAAGTAAAAGCGAAACATAGAGAGAGTGGTAGGGGAAACAAAAAAGAGGGAGAGTGATGAGAGGGAATAACAGAGAAGGAAAAGAGAGAGAGTTCAGAAAGAGAAGGAGAAATAGAGAAAGAAGGGAGTATGACAGTAGGGAATGAGAGAGAGAGTTGAGAAAGAGCGAGAGAAGGGAGGATGGCAGTGGGGAATGAGAGAGAGAGAGAAAAAGAGAGAGAGTTCAGAAAGAGAAGGAGAAAGAGAGAGAGAAGGGAGGAGAGAGAGAGAGAGAGAGAGAGAGAGAGAGAGAGCACTAAATCCTTTTGTTGTTGACAAATTGCCACATAAAAAACATAATAATACCAATTAAAGCTATTAAAGTGAAAAATTGAAGATAAACAAATGTGATGGGCAAAAAAAAAGGGAAAGTAAACAAGGCAGTTGCTAAAGGAGCTAGAAAGAAGCTAAAAAAGAACTGAATTATGACGGAAATTGGTTTAATTTGGAGATTGATTTATGAAAGAAAATAGTGTTTTTTTTATATAGTTGTTATTTACTTTGCTGTAACATAGATATATATATATATATATATATATATATATATATATATATATATATATATATATATATAATATATATAATATAATAATAAAAAAGCATTAATCATCCAAACTAAAACCTGGCAAAGACCCTTCAAACCCCTCCTCTACGCCCAATCTCCTCTTATCCACCATCTCAAAACTTCTTGAAAAACTAATCCTAAATTCTATCCCAATCATCCCACACAAACTTCCAACACGGCAACCCAACCACTCCACCACCCTGCACTAACAACATCAAACAACCTAGATTAAACGACTAAACCATAAGCCATATCACAAAACTATATTAATAGCAATTGACATAAACAAAGCCTTTGATACTGTCCCGAGACATAATCTTATTAATAAAATCCTCCTATCCAACATCCCAACAAATACTAAGAAATGGCTATCCAACTTCCTATCAGGAAGAACCGCCCAAATACAAAAAAAGGCCAAAATCACGGACCATAAATAAAAACGGAGTACCCAGGAGCCACACTCCCCCCACACTATTTAACATATAACAGCAGACTCCCACAACCCAAACAACTTTCACCCACATACTCATACGCCGAGACATAACTATAGCCACACTCAAAAACCTCACCACCGCAACAACACTCACAAGACTACCAACTCAATCAAATTGGCTAACGAAAACGGATTATGCATCACAAACAAATCCTCTAAACCCTCATAACAACAGACAAACACATATCCAACACCCACCCACAAGTCCTACTAAACAACACCCCATACCCTTCAACAAAACCAAAAGATTCTTGGCCTAACCTTTGACATCCTCACTTTCTCCAAGCACATTCAAAATACCACCTCAGCCGCAACCAGAAAACTCAACATCCTCAAAACAGTGGCCAACACTGACATACACAACAACATACAAACCTCAATTGCAATATACAAACAATTTTACGCCCCACCATCAACTATGCATCCATGTCTGACACCCTCTGCTCTCCTACCAAACTTAACGACACTCCAAATGCAAAAAAAGCCCTTCACACCCTACCACTTCACACCAGAAACCTAAAACACCTCCCCCAAATATACCGACCCTCAATTATGCAAAAACCGTTACCACACACCCTTGTCACAAAACTCTCCTCCAACCTACCAAACAAAGACTAAAACAACCTCCATCGTCCACCGGAGCCTTTTACAAACAGATCCTAAATACATCCCTCTCCCCCAATACACAACAACCAAACAATACACACTCAAGTAACACATTCATACATGATCAACAACCTCCAAACAACATCCTAAACGAACCCCCCCGAAAAAACCCCACTTCAACAGCCTCCAAGACACTCAAAATCTCACGAGCAAGATTAGATGCGGCACCACCCAACTTACAACTTACAAACACAAATTCAAATAAACAGGCAACATCTCCCACCTGTACTAGATGCGGATGGCCCGGAGACCGTGAAACACTTTCTATTACGCTGCCTCCAACTGTCGCCCCAAATCTTCTGGGGCATCACTTATTGAAAGACTCTGGACGAGGCAGATGCGCGGGCGCTTCATTAATAAGTGTGGCCACCTCAACATGGGTGGTCAGGGGTGAGAAGGTAAAAAAAGGAAGGTATATATATATATATATATATATATATATAATAATATATATAAATATATATATATATATATATCTGCTTATAAAATATTTCTACCCTCTGCTCCTTGGCATTAAAGGATAATCATTTTTGGTGATGTTTACCTCACTGTTTTCTGTTCTCTCTTTATTTTTGTTTCTCCCAATTTATACTTATACATGTCTGGATTTCTCTTAAATTTTTCTTTGTCATCATTTCATGCAGTGTTATCTTTATTATGTTAAATGTGGTTTTATGGTCCTGTTTTATCCGTTATTCCATTCTCTTAAAAAACTTTTCAGTTTCTCTTCCGCTTCTGTTTCGTTTGCTGACGACCAGATTCTCCATTCTTTCGTTAAGTTCATATCTTCTTCCAAATTTGAATTTTTAGTTCAATTTCGACTTTATCTTTTTACGGTTCCTTTCCAGACGATCTATATAGGGTTCCTTGATCAGATAGTCTCAATCTTTTCGACCCATAATTGATTAAAAATTTAATTTTCTACATATATCTCCTTTTCAAAAGCAAAACCCAAACTTCTCATTTCTTTTGACGGGTCACTT
>SEYY01023684.1:7500-25000 GCA_009176605.1 Armadillidium nasatum
GGGCTCTGGGAGAAATTCTACAAGCAGATGGGGAAAGATGCTAGTTCTACTGACAGGATGAAAACCCTTCCTGGGAGAGGTTGTAGATTGTAGATTGTACTTACGAATTATAACAATTCATCTTATTATAAATATAGTCATTATTATGTTTATTATTTTTTAATTTTTTGTTGTTAGTTATTATTATTATTATTATTATTATTATTATTAATAATAATAATAATAATAATAATAATAATACTATTATTTTTATCGTCATTATTATTAATACTATTATTATTAATACTATTATTATTATCGTTATTATTATTAATTCTATTATTATTACCGTCAATATTATTAATTCTCTTATTTTTATTATTGTTATTATTTTTATTGTTATTATCGTCATTATTATTATTATTATTATTATTATTATTATTATTATTATTATTATTATTATTATTATTATTATTATTATTATTATTCATTATTATTGTTATTATTATTGTTATTATTATTATATTATTATTATTATTATATTATTATTATTATTATTATTATTATTATTATTATTATTATTATTATTATTATTATTATTATTATTATTATTATTTGCATTATTTGCATTATTATTATTATAGTTATTGTAATAATTATCATTTCAGTGTTTTATTGTTATTATTTTTAATTTTTTATTTTTTTCCTTATTATTATCATTTTTTATAGAAATAGATTAGGTTAAGATTATGACTATTATACATTATAAAATTTGCAATATTTAAATTTTTTTTCTTATTATAAAATTACATTATGTTTATTATGTATAATTTTAATGGGCTCAAAGGACGAATTCGTCTCCCCATTAAGCCCATTTCTATTTTGTATCAATACATGTAATGTACACGATGTTTCTTTATGTGAATTTCTAATTGAAAAAAATAAATAAAGATTAAGGATTAAAGATTACGGATTATTATTTAAATGTCATTTTGAAATTTAAGAATTAAGCCTTAGTTTCTGAATTGATTTTTAGATCTATTCACCCAACGGTGATTTCACTGGGATTTGAACCACTTTCACTAATGATTCGAACAACTTACGAATTATTGATCTACAAAAATTAGTCCTTTCCTATTAATCCTGTGAAAATCTTGGAATTATTCAGCTAATAAATAATTTTATTTATTATTTAGAGAATTTTCATCTAGGACTCGAACCAGAGGCCTTCATCTTGCAAATCAAGTTCCTTATCCCATATGCTTTGAAGAATACAAATAAATTTTTTAAAAATATTTAGATGGTTCGATAAGTACAGATTAGGTCAAGTTACTCAAGTTAAGTCAGGTTAGGTTAAGAAATGTTAGGCTAAGTTAGGTAAGATTAAATCAGAATTGTTTTGTCTAGGCCAGGTTGGGTAAAGGTTAGGTTAGGTTAGATTAGGTTAGGTAAGGTTAGATTAGGTAAAGTTAGGTTAGGTTAGGATAGGTTAAGTTCGGTCAGGTTAGGTTATTAGGTTAGGTCTGATATTTTAGCTAAACAAATAAAAAAAAGTACGTTTTTAAAAAGCTTTATATGTTTGAATAAATAAAAACATTCGTTTTCTTAATGTAAATTTAAACATTATAGATGTCTTTAAATTAATTCGAGTTTCATAGCCGGAGCCAATGCAGGAGCCAATGCCGGAGCCGGAGCTGGAGCCGGAGCTGGAGCCGGAGCTGGAGCCGGAGCCAATGCCGGAGCCGTCACTTATACGTCATTTACCAAAAAAAATATTTTTATTTTTTTCTTTAATTAACGATAATGATCTTCATTTCTATTTCCCGTTGAATTTAATCCACCTCACTTTAGAGCTTTTATTAGGTTGGGACAGAAATATCGTTTTTTTATCATTCTCACCTTCATGATTAGGGTAAGGTTAAGTCAGGTTAGGTTATATATATAACTTTAGGTTAGGTTAGGTTAAACTTTTACAGTGATATATAGTTGAAGTTAAAAGTTTGTCTACAGTAATGTTAATAGAGGCTGGGATTAAAAAATTCATCAAAAAGAAACATACAGTTAGAACTAAAAGTTCGTCTGTATTATTATACAGTTCAGCTGTTGTAAAAAAATTAATCTAAAGTGACTTACAGTTTGAGCTAAAAATTCGTTAATAAGATATATACAGTAGGAGCTAAAAAATTACCTACAGTATATTACAGTTGAAGATTAAAATTTATCTAAAATGACATTTTATATAGTAGGAACTAAAAAATTACCTACAGTATATTACAGTTGGAGATTTGAATTTATCTAAAATGATTTATATTTAGAGGTAAAAATATTCTAAAAAGAAAAGTACAGTAATATTTATAAATCATCTACGGTGACTTACAATTGGAACTGAAATTTCGTCACTAAGAAGCGTACAGTCATAATTACAAATTATTTAGAGTGACTTTTTTTTTTTTAACTCATCACCACCGCGTACGGGAAGAGCCCTATTCAAGAAGTGGGTGTTACATCAATTTAAATTATTATCATCATTATCACCATCATCATCACTATCATCACCATCGTTATCACTACTACCATCACTATTATTATCATTATTATTCGTATCGCATGAATTTTCCTCATTCCCGCAAGATAGGCGAGACCTTTGATAAGAAGAGAAACTGTTGAAAATGATGGATTTTTAGAGCCCCACACATGCAACTGGATGAATAAAGTCCACAACTTCGGACAAAGGTACTGATTTTATTTACAAGTAATATCTACGGTTTCCAAGTCCTGATTAAGTGGATTTTTGAAGACGATATTATAAATCATTTACAGTGACTTAAAGTTATAAATTATCTACAGTGACTTTGTTATAAATCATTTACAGTAACTTACAGTCATAAATCATTTACAGTGACTTACAGTTATAATCATCTACAGTGACTTACAGTAGGAACTGTAATTACATCACCAGGAAACTTACAGTCTCAATTATAAACCATTTACAGTGACTTACAGTTATAATCATCTACTGTGCTTTACAGTAGGAACTGTAATTACATCACCAGGAAACTTACAGTCTCAATTATAAATCATTTACAGTGACTTAAAGTTATAAATCATCGAAGTTATTATATTCCTTTGATCAAGATTCAAGCAAATTGGGTTTGTCTTGTCGTATTTTGATTTTATCCAAAGAGTGTTTATCTTTAAATTTTTTTTTACTTTGCATTTAAATTTAAATTTAATAATTTATCCTAGTTTCATATTTAAATTCAGAAATAAAAAGTAATTTTAATTCTGAAAAACATTAAATGTAAATTTTGTTTAAACGCTATTTTTTTACATGAAGATCAATCAGAAACAATATAATCATAAGATTTCATTTCATACTAAAAAATCTTCAGCGTAAGTTTCCTTGATAAATCTGCCGAACTCCACAATCTTTTAGCTCTCATTCTCAATCCCTCCTGTCTCCCCCTCCTTGCTTCTGCTTAAAATCTCCTCTGTCGCTTCTCACTTTCACCTCTCATCTCTTACTATGAGATCCACACTCAACGACAGTCGAATCATTAACTTACAGTTAAAGGTAAAAATTCGTTCCCAAGAAAAGTACAATCGCAATTATAAATCATCTACAGTGACTACAGTTGGAACTAAGTTCGCTACCAAGAAACTTACAGTTGCAATTACGGATCATTTACAGTGCATTACAGTTATAAATCATCTACAGCGATTTACAGTTGGAACTAAAATTTCGTCACCAAGAAACCTACAGTCGCAATTATAAATCATTCACAGTGACTCACGGTTATAAATCCTCTACAGTAACTTATAGTTATAAATCATCTAAAGTGACTTACAGTAGGAACTGAAATTACGTCACCAAGAAACTTACAGTCTCAGTTATAAATCAATTACAGTGACTTACAGTTATAAATCATCTACAGTGACTTAGTTATAAATCCTTTACAGTGACTTACAGGTATAAATCATTTACAGTAACTTACAGCTACAAATAATTTACAGTGACTTACAGTTATAAATCATTTACAGTGACTTATAGTTAGAGATCATCTACAGTGACTTAGTTATAAATCAATTTACAGTGACTTACAGTTATAATCATTTACAGTGACTTAGTTATAAATCATTTACAGTGACTTACAGTTATGACTCATTTGCAGTAACTTACAGCTATAAATCATTTACAGTGACTTTCAGTTATAATCATCTACAGTGACATACAGTAAGAACTGAAATTACGTCACCAAGAAACTTACAGTCTCAATTATAAATCATTTACAGTGACTCAGTTATAAATCATTTACAGTGACTTACAGTTATGACTCATTTGCAGTAACTTACAGCTATAAACCATTTACAGTGACTTGCAGTTATAATCATCTACAGTGACATACAGTAAGAACTGAAATTACGTCACCAAGAAACTTACAGTCTCAATTATATCTCATTTACAGTGACTTACAGTTATAAATCATTTACAGTGACTTACAGTTATAATCATTACAGTGACTTACAGTAGGAACTTAAAATACGTCATCAGAAACTTACAGTCGCAATTATAAATAATTTACAGTGACTTACTTACAGTTATAATCATCTACAGTGACTTAGTTATAAATCATTTACAGTAACTTACAGTTATAAATCATTTACAGTGACTTACAGTTATAATCATCTACAGTGACTTACAGTAGGAACTTAAAATACGTCCCCAGAAACTTACAGTCGCAATTATAAATCATTTACAGTGACTTACAGTTATAAATCATCTACACTCTACAGTGACTTTGTTATAAATCATTTACAGTATCTTACAGTTATAAATCATTTACAATGACTTACAGTTATAAATCATCTACAGTGACTTACAATTATAATCATCTACAGTGACTTTTTTATAAATCATTTACAGTAACTTACAGTTATAACTCATTTACAGTGACACAATTATAATCATCTACAGTGATTTTGTTATAAATCATTTACAGTAACTTACAGTTATAAATCATTTACAGTGACTTACAGTTATAACTCATTTACAGTGACTTAGTTATAAATCATCTACAGCGACTTACAGTTGGAACTGAAATTTCATCAACAAGAGACGCTCGCTTGAAGCTTAAAACTTTCCTTATCATTTCTACATTTTGGAAACGTCTTCAAAAAGTCAAGAAGTTTTTTGGGGGTTTGAAAATCATTTTGATTTTTAATTTTATTTTTTTAATTTTTTATTTTATTTTGGTTTTTGAATTTTCATTAAAATAGTTTTAAAATATTAAAGGTTTTAAAGTTTTTTATTATATTAATTGGGCTTGAATCAAGTTGGTTTTGTTTGTTCGTATATTTATGCTTATATATATATATATATATATATATATATATATATATATATATATATATATATATATATATATATATATATATATATATATATATATATATATATATATATATATATATATATATTATATATATATATATATATATGCACGAGCATACAATTGATTGAAAATAAAGTTTAAAAAAAAGTTTTTAAAAGTTTAAGTAACTAAAGAATATTCGTAGGATAAATCACAACGATCTACAGTTGCCGGCTAATTTACGACTTGCAGGGAGAGCCACCATCGGTCGGAGGTAGGAACAGAGTAGAAACTACTCCCCATGTCGTAACCTCTCTACTTACATTAAATGATGGTAACATGTACCTTCTTCAGAGAAGCAAAATACAAAAGCATATATATATATATATATATATATATATATATATATATATATATATATATATATATATATATATATATATATATATATATATATATATATATATATATATATATATATATATATATATATATATATATATATATTCTCTTTCTAATTTTACGACCCTAGACTTAACACCTATGTTAATTCTTTCCTGAAGAATAGAACACTCTTCCTTTCTTATGTTAGGTTAGGTTAGATATTAGATATTTAGAAAAAAAATAGATAAAGTTTGAGTAGAGAGCGAAAAAGAAAGAGAATAAGAAAGAGGAAAAAGAAAAAAAGTCAAAGAAGAAAAAGAAGAAGACTACACAGTCACAGACTCTGAAGATAAACTCTAATCTCTCTCCTCACTATATATAATACGTCTCAAGTCTCCCATTCGAGAGATATTACAGCTGGAAGCTATTTATGATTCTGGCAATATCTGGCAATTAATTTTCTCGCATGGGGCAATAAGGATGCTAAGTATAATTTATTGAAATTTATTTAGCAGTCTTTGCTTTATTAAAAGGGGGATAAAAAAAAAAAAAAAAAAAAAAAAAAAAAAATATATATATATATATATATATATATATATATATATATATATATATATATATATATATATATATATATATATATATATATATATATATATATATATATATATATATATATATATATATATATATATATATATATATATATATATATATATATATATGTCAGACTTCACTTTAGCATCCTTAAATATTTCAAAAACTACTAAACGTACGTTAAAAAGGATAACATTTTTGGAATCCTTTAAGAATTTTGGTAAAGAAAATTATAAAAGATGTAAAAATAAGTTAAAAAAAAAATGTTTGTGTACGATAACTGAGGAAAATTTTTGCCTTATTATTATTATTATTATTATTATTTTTTAGATTTTTAAGGAACTTAATTAGACTTAACATAATCTGACGACCGAAGTTGCCGTAGGATTGCTGGAATGTTGCCGTAGGATACAGGCATACTACCATATTACACCATATATATATATATTTCACATTTTTTTCACTATTCTTACTCAATCGCTAAATTTATCTTCCTCCAAATTGGAAAAATTTATCTCACAAAAAGAGACGCTACCAAACATACGATGTCTTCCAACATATTAAAAAACTATTAATTACGTACGATATTAAAATTATTATAAGCTTTTTTTGTTTAATTCCTAATTTTTCTTTATCAAAATTTTCAAGGATTCCAAAAATGTTATCCTTTTTAACGTACGTTTCGAAGTTTTTGAAATATTTAAGGATGCTAAAGTGAGGTCTGGCCATATATATATATATATATATATATATATATATATATATATATATATATATATATATATATATATATATATATATATATATATATATATATATATCACGTTATATCTCTCTTCTCTCTCTCTCTCTCTCTCTCTCTCTCTCTCTCTCTCTCTCTCTCTCTCTCTCTCTCTCTCTCTCTCTCTCTCTCTCTCTCTCTCTCTCTCTCTCTCTCTCTCTCTCTAATCCTCTAGGAGGTTGGCGTTTCGAGGCGTCTTCGGAACTCCTTGCCACCCCAATTGCTGACTTTGAAAGGGTGTTGTTTTCTCTTGTATGGAGTACGCATCACAAATGTGGGGTGGTTGCAAACATACTGCACTCCTTGATAAGGTGGAGTCTATAGCTTTTCTTATTGTCAATTCTTTCACTTTTACTAATCCTCTTCACCCTCTTTTTAACTGTCGTACAGTTGCATCCCGCATCTTACACTATCACAATTTATTTTTTATTATGGATTCTGAATCTCTGCATCATCAAGTCGCATACTTCATCCACTGAGGAAGCTCGTGAGATTCTCCTTTCAACAAATTGTCACCATTCCTCTGTTCCATTTCTATGACTTTCAGATTTAGCCTCTGTGATCTGTTTTACATGAACTCAGCTGTTAAAGACTGGAACACACTTCCTATTTCAATTATATCAAATGAATATATATATATATATATATATATATATATATATATATATATATATATATATATATATATATATATATATATATATATATATATATATATATATATATATATATATATATATATATATATATATATATATATATATATATATATATATATATATATATATATATATATATATATATATATATATATATATATATATATATATATATATATATATATATATATATATATATATATATATATATATATATATATATATATATATATATATATATATATATATATATATATATATATATATATATATATATATATATATATATAGGCAGTGTTTAAAATAAGAGGTTACTTGAATTATTAATAAGGAAAATTGTTATTATGAATAAGTAACATGTTGTAAAAGGTGTGTACGCAAGAGTTATAACTACGTTCACGTATACGTTTTTTAGCGTGAACGTTTTTTAACGTACATGTGTTGTCGTAAGAACGTGGGATTTAAAGTTAATAATTCGAACAATAGATTTATTGTGTTAATGGCAGGTTTTCAAGGATAAGTTTTTATTATTATTATTATTATTATTATTATTATTATTATTATTATTATTATTATTATTATTATTATTATTATTATTATTATTATTATTATTATTTATTATTATTATTATTATTATTATTATTATTATTATTTATTATTATTATTATTATTATTATTATTATTATTATTATTATTATTATTATTATTATTATAAAAATATCATTCATAAAAATACCCCAATTCTTTCAAAATTATACCAAATAATTAAATATTTTATAATGAAGTATTTAAATTTCTCCCCTCTAAATTAAATAAATTAAAAACGTACCAAAAGGTACCAATTTCGAAGATACCAAAAGTAACTAAAAAAGGTAACAAAATGTACCAGTTTAAGATCCTCAAAAGAATACCAAAAATGTTCAGTTTTTAAATATAAAACAAATGTAACTGTTTAATAAGTATCTAAAATGTTAACAAAACGTACCAGTTTTAAAAATATTAGAAAAGGTACCAAATTTTCTTTTTATTTAGCTTTGAATTTCAAACAAGTTTCTTAAGGCTTGAAAAAAGTCTCTATATTTTTTATCTATATTTATAATGAGAGGAATTAATTTGAAAAGGGTTTTAAGGTGGGGAGACTTGGGGGGGGAGTACTACTACTACTACTAATAATAATAATAATGTAAGATCTAGTTTATTATACTGTGTTCGACGAAGCTGTTTTTCAGTAAGAACGAATCTAAAAAGTACAAAAAAAAATGTGCCAGGAAAAAAGTATCAAAAAAGTACCAGATTTTAATTTTAAATTTCTTTGTTAATTGCTAATTTCTTTGATTTCGAAAAATTTGAATTCCACTGGCATGTTGACGTTCTAAAACACAATCCCAATGTTCTTTTAGCTAACTGCTTTTAACACAATTATGAAAAATCCTCTATCATACGCCCGCCATAAGAATCCTCTATGGTACGTCCGCCAGAAGAACCCACTATCGTACTTCCGCCAGAAAAATCCTCTATCGTACGCTCGCCTGAAGAATCTCCTTTCGTACGTCCGGCAGAATGCTGTATCGTACACTCGCCAAAATGATCGTCAATCATACCCAGCCCGGCACTCAGGCAGAGGAATCGTCTCTGAAACGACCACAGGATAATCGTAAATCAAATGACCTTGGAAGAATAGTTCAAAAGTGCCCCCCCCACCCCAGCAAAGAAAAATTGTCCATCGTACACCCGATGTTTTACCCAAAATTTTAAAAACGAGGAAAAATCACATAAAATGACTGGAAGGTACAGTCGTGAACAAAAGTTCGTTCCTATTAGGCTGGAAATAAATATTTATATAAAATGGGGATCATTTCAGGTTCAGCCAAAAACAGTTCAATTAAGCCCCTCTCAATGTTTTTATTGTCTTTTTATTCAAAATAGAGCTTTTATGAAATGATTTCCATTTTATATAAATATTTATTTCCAGCCTAATAGGAACGAACTTTTGTTCACGACTGTACATTAATTTTTATGTTCCACAATGTTTCACAACTCTTGGTACTCTTGTTCACTTCAAGATGTACGACATGTTTCACAAGACATTAGGATAGAAATTTTAAATTAAATATTGGTTCATTGTTGTAGTTATTTTTTCAGGCTCCTCTGTACTGTGGAATAATCCTCTTTATATTTAATAATATTTTTTTTTTTTCCTGAGAGCTCTATAACTGTGACTCAGCCTCATATAAGATTATTATTATTTTTATTTCCTTAAGAAGAATGGGGAAATAACAGTAATAATTAAAAATTAAATAATAATAATAATAATAATAATAATAATAATAATAATAATAATAATAATAATAATAATAATAATAATAATAATAATAATAATAATAATAATAATAATTAATAATAATAATAATAATAATAATAATAATAATATTAATAATAATAATAATAATAATAATAATAATAATAATAATAATAATAATAATAATAATAATAATAACGATGGGTCAAGAAAATATTTCATTAAGGCAGATAAAAGTAGAATTAATTTATCATTCTCTCTCTCTCTCTCTCTCTCTCTCTCTCTCTCTCTCTCTCTCTCTCTCTCTCTCTCTCTCTCTCTCTCTCTCTCTTCTACATGTTATCCCCCAACTTTTGTTCTCAATTCCCTCACCCCCTCTTCTCTCCATATTCTTAGTTTTTTTTTCTTAAAATTTATAAACTCAGTGAATTTTTTAGTTAAAATTTCGATCTTATTATTTGTCTGTCTGTTAGCTATTCTGTCTATCTGTTTGTCTGTCTTCTTGTCTGTCTTTTTGTCTGTCAATATTTCAGACTATCTGTTTGTTTCCTCTCTTTTTATTTCTCAGTTTGTCTATTTCTTTGCTTGCCTATTTCTTCAAGGTTCATCAATCTAAATCTGTTTCTGTTAATCTCTCTGTTTCTTTCGGTATTTCTATTTGTCCCAGACTAATATGTCTGTCTGTCCTTCTGTCTGTCCTTCTGCCTGTCTGTTTGTCCTTTTAGACTTGGAGCTTTTTATTAAGAAATAAATCCTTAGTCGGTGTCAAGTGGGGCCAGCGTTTAGATCTATGGCTTTCCGCCATTGATGATTTGTAGGTGGATTTATTTAGCTTTTTTTTCAGTTAATATCAAACATTTTAACCCCCACCTCATCACCCCCTTCTCCCCCTTCACTTAATCTCCCCCTCGCTCCTTTCCCCCCCACCTCCCTCCTTCTTTCGTTCAAGTACCCCACTTTTCTTTCTTAAAGAGATAGAAAATTTGATCTATTTAAACGTGTGTATTCTATTATCATACGCACGTACACATTCTCATATGCGCGCACAGGAACACACACACACACACACACACACACACACACACACACACACACATACAAGAGCGTGCGCGAACGTTTTCACACATTTGGTGAGATCTATTTTCGTCGGAATGGTATTATTATTATTATTATTATTATTATTATTATTATTATTATTATTATTATTATTATAATTATTATTATTATTATTATTATTATTATTATTATTATCAATATTATTATTATTTTATTAATATAATTATTATTTTTATTATATTATTTTTTATTTTTTATTAATTTTATTTTAAAATAAAAAAATTATTATTATGAAATAATGAATAATAATAATAATAATAATATTTATTATTATTATTATTATTATTATTATTATTATTTTATTTATTAAATGAACTAGCAAACAAAAATAATTAAATAAAAAGAAATTACCAGACATATAAATACTAAATAGATAAATAAATAAAAATAATATAAAATAAATATATAAAAATAAATAAATAAATAAATAAATAAATAAATAAATAAATATATAAATATATAAATAAAAATATTATATTATTGGTGAAGTTTTTTTTTTATTCTTTTCGAAAACTTTATTATAAATTATATCAATTGTTTGGATTAAGTTTTCTTAAAGGTCACTTTCTCTCTATCTATCTTTATTCTTCTTTTCTCTTCTCTCTCTCTATCTATCTTTATTCTTTCTTTCTTTCTCTTTTCTTTCTATCCTTATTCTTCCTTTCTCTTCTCTCTCTCTATCTATCTTTATTCTTCCTTTCTCTGCTCTCTCTATCTATCTTTATTCTTCCTTTCTCTTCTCTCTCTCTATCTATCTTTATTCTTCCTTTCTCTTTTCTTTCTATCTTTATTCTTCCTTTCTCTTCTCTCTCTCTATCTTTATCCTTCCTTTCTCTTTTCTTTCTATCTTTATTCTTCTCTTCTCTTCTCTCTCTCTATCTTTATCCTTCCTTTCTCTTTTCTTTCCATCTTTATTCTTCCTTTCTCTTTTCTTTCTATCTTTATTCTTCCTTTCTCTTCTCTCTCTCTATTTATCTTTATTCTTCCTTTCTCTTCTCTCTCTCTATCTTTATTCTTCCTTTCTCTTATCTCTCTCTATTTATCTTTATTCTTCCTTTCTCTTTTCTTTCTATCTTTATTCTTCCTTTCTCTTCTCTCTCTATCTATCTTTATTCTTCCTTTCTCTTTTCTTTCTATTTTTATTCTTCCTTTCTCTTCGTCTCTCTCTATTTATCTTTATTCTTCCTTTCTCTTTTCTTTCTATCTTTATTCTTCCTTTCTCTTCTCTCTCTATCTATCTTTATTCTTCCTTTCTCTTTTCTTTCTATTTTTATTCTTCCTTTCTCTTCGTCTCTCTCTATTTATCTTTATTCTTCCTTTCTCTTTTCTTTCTATCTTTATTCTTAATTTCTCTTCTCTCTCTCTATTTACCTTTATTCTTCCTTTCTCTTTTCTTTCTATCTTTATTCTTCCTTTCTTCTCTCTCTCTATTTATCTTTATTCTTCCTTTCTCTTTTCTTTCTATCTTTATTCTTCCTTCTATTCTCTCTCTCTATCTATCTTTATTCTTCCTTTCTCTTTTCTTTCTATCTTTATTCTTCCTTTCTCTTGTCTCTCTATCTATCTTTATTCTTCCTTTCTCTGCTCTCTCTATCTGTCTCTAATTCTCTTTTTTCCTCTCTCTCTATTTCTATCTCTGCTTTCTCTTTCTATATCTTTATTCTTCCTTTCTCTTCTCTCTATCTTTCTTTATCCCTCCTTTCTCTTAAATCTCTATTTCTGCTTTCTTTTTATCTCTATCTCTATATTGCTCTTTTTTCTTCACTATCTATCCATCTCTTTCCCTCCTTTCTTCTCTCTCTATCTATCTCTATATGGCTCTTTTCTCTTCATTCTATCTATTTCTTTCCCTCCTTTTTCCTTTCTCTATCTCTATCCGTCCTTTCTCATCTCTCTCTATCTATAAATATTTCCATCAATTCTTTCTCTTCTCTTTCTCTATCTCAATCCCTCCTTTCCCTTACCTCTATCTATCTCTGATGCTCCTTTCTCTTCTCCATCTATCTCTTCTTTATCTTTCTCGATCAATCTCTCACTTCTCTTTTTATAAATATTTTCATTTTCTTCTCTCTTTCTCTTTCTATCCGTCACTCCTTTCTTTAGCACTCTTTTTATGCTTCTAAATCTCTTCCCTATTATTTCTTTTTCTATTTGACCGTCTCCTTCTTTATCTCTTTATCATTCTCTTTGCGTTACACTTTCTCAGTCTCTGCTACCTTCTTTTTCTTTTTTTATTTCTTATATATATATATATATATATATATATATATATATATATATATATATATATATATATATATATATATATATATATATATATATATATATATATATATATATATATATATATATATATATATATATATATATATATATATATATATATATAATATATATACTTGAATTTCAGTCAAAATGTATTTACTTCAAGATTGAAGTGAGAAAATATTACCCACCCCCAAAAAAGATGTTCACTCCCCCCTGTCTAAACTTTATCCCCCAACTCTAAACTCCTTTTCCCCCCTCCCTTGATATGAGAATGCAAATAGCACCGTAAAAGAAATTCATTGCCCTCAAAAACTGGCGTAAATGAGTCCGAACCCTTTCCCGACGTTGTCCCAGGCACACTCTCTCACACGTCAGCCACGGAAGGGCCTAGCACCTCCCCTGCCTCCACAATCATCCCTCCATCCCCCTAGAAATTTCTGTATGGAAGATAAAATTAGCTTTTGTGTCACCAAAGAGAGAGAGAGAGAGAGAGAGAGAGAGAGAGAGAGAGAGAGAGAGAGAGAGAGAGAGAGAGAGAGAGAGAGAGAGAGAGAGATACGATAACATAAATGAGAATAGTGAAAATCTTTAGGAATTGGTGTGAAGCGCAGAAAGGTTAAATACAATAGACAAATGGACAGGAAAGAAGAAATAGATAGAATTTGAGAGAAAAGGACATTCGCACACATAGGCTGACAGTATAGTGACAGATATATTTCAATATATACAATCAAATAAAATAAACTAAATTTAAAATCCAAAAAACAATAATTAAAAGATGGAAAAGTTATTTTGTCAACTTTTATTATATTAACAATAAATCATTATTACTCTTCGACAATCATTTTTTTAATTCAATTATATTCAGACCATTTTCACTTTTTAGTTTCTATTCCTTCTTCCATTTCATTACAGACCTCTATATACTCCACTTCCCCCTCCTAAATTCTTTCAAGAAGAGGGAGAGGGCAATAGAGGTCTGTATTACCCTTCCCCCACCTAAAACTCCTTTAAAGAAGGGTAATTTCATTGTTTTCCTCCTGCCCGACGTTATATATTGAACCGTCGTAGGTTTTCAAATGAGATAGCCTAGCCTATCACATTCCGCGTGAAATAGCCTAGCCTATCACATTCCGAGGGATATAGCCTAGCCTGTCATTTTTTGGAGGGAAAATAGCCTAGTCTGCCTATCTCACTTACAAGAAGACACTCTATTCTATATATAGTCTCTTTTTCGATGTGATATATATATTTACATAAACTCTAATATATTTAATAATATTTTATATAGTGTATATAAACTCTTCTCGTTGGAAGAGCTTTAATATGGCGACATTTTATAAATATTATTATTATTATTATTATTGGTATTATCAAAAGTTATGGTTGTGAGTGTTCATATAAAGGTGACACTAACGTGAAGAAAGGAATTCGTAAATATTCCATAACTGGTTTTCATGATCGTTTAGAATATATATATATATATATATATATATATATATATATATATATATATATATATATATATATATATATATATATATATATATATATATATATATATATATATATATATATATATATATATATATATATATATATATATATATATATATATATATATATATATATATATATATATATATATATATATATATATATATATATATATATATATATATATATATATATATATATATATATATATATATATATATATATATATATTGGTATAGCAAAAACAAAACGATAATAAAGATTAGCTATAACTGCAAAGAGCTTACCTTTTTTAATTATGGGACGATAATCTGACTCCACATTTATTATCAGAGATTATGTCACTGATGAATTATACAATGATAGAATCAAAATAAATGTTGTATTTACAAATAATGGAATAATGAAATCTAAGAATACAGATCCCTTGCCCATGCATTCACAGAATTCTAAACAACCGGCTGAAACACTCATGCTGAAAAAAACACTTCAGCATTATATATTATATATACACATACATACACTTAATTTCTTATGTAACAAGGCACACTAAAATGATCACCTAAATTATCTTTACAATCAAGATCAAATTTTCTAAGAGTATGATTGTCGCTCCTGTAAATATAGGGTTAAAATAGACGATATATAAATTATTATAATATAGGATATATATTATAATATAGGATCAAGTTAAATATGTATACTAGCATGTTTTATTAGCGCTGTCTAGCTCAACATTGTAAACTACTTATATTCATAAAGTTCAAAAATATATAAATTTTTGACAACCTGTTGAAAAATCATGCAACATAAATGTAAACACAGGTCAATTTGTCTATAACATTTGCGATAACGGATTTTAACTTAAATTAAAAATTCTTCTCATTTTGTTTCCAAAATGTTTGTGGTTTACTTAATCAAACAACCAGTTTTTTTACTATGTAATTGGTTCTATTTGCTTCAATCAAACACCGTTTAGTAGATAATTGGTTCTATTTGCTACAACGGGCTAGCCTTAGGGGTTTCCTACGTCCACACAAAATTCGTGCGAAAGCAGGGCACCCCTTGTGCTACGAGGTCGACGCAATGGTGGTGGTAGAATACGAGAGGCCAATTCCCTCTAGCACCTGCCATTGTAGTACCTATAGAAAAGAGTTAGTGCGCCAACGTCACGTCGCAGAGATAGAGAGTCAAGAGAGTTTGAAAGTAAAGGAAAGTTAATTAATCTTTTAGCCTTAGACTCAACCCTATCCAGAAGAGAGGAGGAACCAGAGCCCCTCCAGATGTGAGAACAGTACTCCATACAAGGACGAATAAGAGCTTGGAGAGCAGCGACGCATGCCATACCCAGTCAAAAGCCTTGGATTTGTCAAGCGCCACAACACAAGACTCCCCGAAGTCCCTAAGGCCAGAAGACCATAAATCAGTGAGATAGGAAAGTATGTCTACAGTTGACCTCGAGCGTCGAAAGCCATACTGATGATCTGAGAGAAGAAAATGATCCAGGAAATGAGAGTTGAGGAGAGTTTCAAAAATTTTAGATAGAACACAAGTGAGAACTATAGGTTGATAGTTAGAAGGGTCAGAGCGGCTACTTTTTTTCGGGATCTGCTGAACAAATGCGCGCTTCCAGCATTGAGGAAAAGTATTAGTATTAAGGCATAGAAGGTAGAGTTGAATTAGGACAGGTGCTAACTCGGAAGCACACTCTCTGAGAACACGAGGGGGAACGCCATTCGAGCCACTGGCCTTCCTGACGTTCATAGATTTCTGGATCCCAAGCACCCGATCATGAGTAATTACAGGTAGAGACATGGGACACCTGAGAGGAGAAGGAGAAGGAAGAGGGATGTCAGAATCATGCAGGGTGGAATTAGATGAAAAAAGGAGGCCGAAGAGATTAATTAGCCTTTTCAGAGGTAGTATTAGCTACAGAACGATAATAGAGAATAAGAGGAGGAAAGACAGATTTACAGAAGTTATTAGAGACATTTTTGACAAGAGGCCAGAAATTTTTGTCAGTAGGAGAACCATGGAGGTCAGAGCACTTCCTTTTAATGAAAGTACCCTTAGTCCGTAGAAGAATATCCCTGCAACGATTCTGAGCTGAATGAAAATTAGCAAGAGTGAAAGGAGAAGGAGAGTTTTTCCATTCACAATAAGCATTGTCTCTCTCACGAAGAACAAGAGAACAATTGTCATCGAACAAGGACTTTGAGGAGAAAAAGATTTAGTTGAAGATGGAAAGAACCTACTCATCCCATCGACGATAACAGCCCCTACTATTTCAACAGAGACCGAAGCGATCCCCGAGATAAAGCAAGATTCACTCCATTGATAGTTAGCAAAGAAGCAACGCATTGTCCCCCCCAAGTAGCCCGATTGAAGTGCCAGAAAGTGCGCTTTGGGCATGGTGGAGCTGTTGGAGAGAAAGCATTATAACTAAGAGCTATAAGATTATGGTCAAAGTTACCGATATGAGGGAAAATGGTGTATTTATTTCAAAAAGGGGTAGTGGTGAAGCATTAATCAAGTGTATTCAAGAATT
>SEYY01023684.1:30000-40436 GCA_009176605.1 Armadillidium nasatum
TATATATATATATATATATATATATATATATATATATATATATATATATATATATATATATATATATATATATATATATATCCATAGGAGGGTACTTGGAAACCCTACTACGGCTACATGGCATTTTATGGGCGCTATATGGTATATATATATATATATATATATATATATATATATATATATATATATATATATATATATATATATATATATATATATATATATATATATAATATATATATAATATATATATTAAAACTAGGTATGACCAAAGATCGTTCGCTAAATAATTTTTTGTCAATCGCGATCATATTCGTAATTTGGCAACATTTGGCAATATTTTTTGGCAACATACGAAGATACATGGCAATATTTGGCAATATATGATCAAAAACTTCTTATTAAATTTCTTTTTGTTATTAGTTATCCTTATGGAGATATGTGTATTCCAAGTTTGTGTGTGTGAATGTGCGCGTGTATGAGTGTGTGCGTATGTGCGTGTGTCGATGTGTGTTTTTTGAAAACATACGTGTACAATTTTTCTATTACTTAAATATTTATTTTTAATATTATTTAAATATTATGTTTTTCATCTCTCTCTCTCTCTCTCTCTCTCTCTCTCTCTCTCTCTCTCTCTCTCTCTCTCTCTCTCTCTCTCTCTCTCTCACTCTCTACTTTTTCCTCTACCTCTCTCACAATGCTCTCTTTTTTTTAATTTCAGTATCCTTTGCTCTTTCTTCTTCTTCTATCTCCCTAACTCTCCATTCGTCTCTGACAACTCCCTCCCTACCTCACTTTCCCTCCCCTCTCTCTCCCTTCCCCCTCCCCCTCTCTCTCCTTTCCCCTTTTCTACTTTCAACCTCATTTATAATGCGACATCCTATGCATTCTTAAGAATAGTTTTAAATCATGAACAAAATTTAGATTGGTTAATGAAATAATACTTACATAAAAATGGTTTACAATACTTACACACACACAACCATGGTTTATAATACGTACACAGACTTCAAAAATGTCAAATTATGTTCCAAATATGTTGAGGAGAATTATGTTCGAAGTTATGTTCACATAGAACAAACAGAACGAAGTGTTCATATTAATATATAAACTAATATTCAACACGCAAGCTTATCAATCCGGATACAGTATTTGTTTTGACTTGTGTGTGTGTGTATTTATATATATATATATATATATATATATATATATATATATATATATATATATATATATATATATATATATATATATATATATATATATATATATATATATATATATATATATATATATATATATATATACTGAAATTTACATGCGCCAAGACAGTACAAAAGAAAATCGCTTTGGGAAGTCTCATGAAATAACTATCAGGCTAAACTCCCAACGGGGATAACATTCTTGCTTGCGATCCAAAAAGTCGGGGTTCGAATCCAGGTACAGCAGACTCTAAAAATTTCAATATTTTGAACCACGAGTTGTGAGTAAAAAAAAAATAATATATATATATATATATATATATATATATATATATATATATATATATATATATATATATATATATTATATATATATATATATTATATATATAATATATATATATATATATATCGTATATATCATTAATCACTTCTTTCATTTTGAAAGAACGTCCCATTCAACAGTAATTAATTGACGTTAAAAGAGGGACTCTTTGGGGCAGCTAATCTCTAATCTTTCTCGAATTTTTAATTGGAGCAGAAAAAAATATAGTTGTTTTCAATGCCTCAAAAACTCACTTTCTTTTGATCTTCCTTTTCTACATCATTTTAAAGACAATTATGAACATCTTTTTTTTCGAAAACACACAACTCCAACCTTAATCTTGTTTTTCATTTTCTCTTTATCTTTCTTGGAAGGATCATATTACTTCTCTATCTAAAAAAAATCTCTATCAGGCTGGGTGTTCAGTGGCGCATTTAAAATTTCTTAACACCATTCCTGTTACTTGTTCTTTATGAAGGTGCTATTCGCTCCTCTATGGAGTAAAGCTCTCCTATCCGAGATGGTAATGATCACACAGTTCTCCTTGAGAAGGTGGAGTCTAGGGATTTTCGTTTTCTCAACTTTCCATCTCTCACTAATTCTTTTCAGTCTCTTTCTGCCCGTCGATTTGTTGGATCACACTCTCTCTCTATACTACCGCTATTACAATGGACATTGCTCTTCTGAACTCTCCGTCGCATACTCCCTCCTTTGAGAAGAAGGCTCGGGCAACACGCCTTTCTACACAGTCTCATCCTTTCTCTGTCCAACTTTCACCCCAAATTTAACCGCTATGGTCAATCTTAAAGGTACTTGAAAGATTGAAACATATATATATATATATATATATATATATATATATATATATATATATATATATATATATATATATATATATATATATATATATATATATATATATATAAATAAATTATAAAAAAATTATTTATTATTTTTTATTATTATTATTATTATTATATTATTATTATTATTATTATTATTATTATTATTATTATTATTATTATTATTATTATCATTATTATTATAAATTTTAATATTATCATTATCATTTAAATTATTATTTTTAGTTAATAATATTGTTATTGTTTTCATTTACATTTTTATTATATGATTAATATTAGTACTATTAGTATTGAGTAGTAATAATTGTAGTAATTTTTTAATGATCTTCGATAACACAGTTGCAAGTAAGAACGAAATCAATAATCCTAAGTGAAGGAAAAGGTAATATTAATAATAATGACATTATATCCACGACAGCTAAAAAAAATGATGCTTTTACATTAGCTAAAATTTACTTTGCAATTTGCAAATATTAGTTTTGTTTTAAATCTTATTTTATAAGTTTTTTTTCACTCCAATTTTCAGATTTTTGCTTAGTGGACATATTTGAGAAAAAAAAAATGCTTATGTAAACATATCAATTTCATACTCTGTTTATCTATCTATCTTTATATGTATCTATCCATCTTTTTTT
Organism: Armadillidium nasatum; assembly: GCA_009176605.1. NCBI lineage: Eukaryota > Metazoa > Arthropoda > Malacostraca > Isopoda > Armadillidiidae > Armadillidium > Armadillidium nasatum. Next base: position 33,026 of record SEYY01023684.1, read on the forward strand.
ATATATATATATATATATATATATATATATATATATATATATATATATATATATATATATATATATATATATATATATATATATATATATATATATATATATATATATATATATATATATATATATATATATATATATATATATATATATATATATATATATATATATATATATATATATATATATATATATATATATATATATATATATATATATATATATATATATATATATATATATATATATATATATATATATATATATATATATATATATATATATATATATGTTTGTTCTCAAAACTATCACAGATTTCTAATATAATTTATTAAGCAAAAAATTCTTAAATACACTTGTATCTAATAACATCACATGATTGTATCTAATAGAGAAGTAAATATCTACTGAACATTTTAAAAATACTTTATGCGCTTGTATCTAATGATGTTTCTGTAAATTATTTTTAAATTATTTAAAACATTTGTATCTAATAGTATAACATGATGATATTTAACTAAATAAACAAATATCTACTCAGCAATTTGAGATGACTTAATACTACTTGTATCTAATTTTTGTATCTAATTTAGTTAACATATTTTTATAAAACATCTGCATCTAATTTAATAAGCGAGCATTTACAAACACTTGTATCTAATAATTTTATTTTAAATTTTTTTATCCAAATCAATAAATGATGATTTATAAATATAATTTAATTTTGCTATAATAATTGTATCTAATAATATCATGCTATTGTATATATTTATTAAATACTGCCTTATAAAACTTAAATACAATAATAACTTATAATTGTATTTAATTTTGAACAAAAATATTAATAAAGACACTTTTAAATAGCTTAAGATATATGAATATAATAATACTTAATAAAAAAACGATTGTATCTAATTTGTATCTAATTTAAAGAGCAAGATATTAAGTGATTGTATCTAATATACAAAGCAAAGATATTACGAACTCCTGAATACAAGAGTTGGTAATAATAATATTTAATAACTAAACGATTGTATCTAATTGTTATCTAATTTATAGAGCAAGATATTAAATGATTGTATCTAATATACAAAGCAAAGATATTACGAACTCTTGAATACAAGACTTGTCAATAATTATGTTTAATAACTAAACGATTGTATCTAATTGTTATCTAATTTAAAGAGCAAGATATTAAATGATTGTATCTAATACAAAGCAATATATTACCATCTCTTGAATACAAGTCAACAGTTTTTCAAGAGCACTGCAAGGCTGGTTTTGGAAGACTCTTTAAAAAATCACTTGATTTTGAAGAGCATATTTAAAGAACCAATAATGGCACTCTTATTATCAAGATTCTAGAACGAAGATTCTTGAACGAAGATTCTTGATCGTAGATTCTTGAACCAATACTCTTGAATTTGTTGAACACCTTAATGTTTGATTGGTAATTTTTAAGGTGTTTGTGTGAGCAATATGTTTAATTGTGTGTGTGTGTGTTTGTGTTTTTTTTTTTTTTTTTTTTTTTTTGGTGATTGTATCTTCATTTGCATGTGTTTTGTGTATATTTGTGTATGAATGTATATGTGTATGTGTATGTACGTTTTGAATGTGAATATATATATATATATATATATATATATATATATATATATATATATATTATTATATATATATATATATATATATATATATATATATATATATATATATATATATATATATATATATATATATATATATATATATATATATATATATATATATATATATATATATATATATATATATATATATATATATATATATATATATATATATATATATATATATATATATATATATATATATATATATATATAATATATTATTTATATTGTATATCTATATATATATATAAATATATATATATATATATAATATATTATATATATATATATATATATATATATATATACTGACAATTTTTGATCGTCAATACACATGTGCGTTGTTCGAATGTGTGTATAAGTTTGTACATATCCATGTATGTGAGTTGAATATCTTTGTGTATGTATGTATGTATGTGTGTAATTTTTGAATATTTAATGTTTGATTTGGTTTGATATAAGTTGTGTATGTGAGTACTATATATATATATATATATATATATATATATATATATATATATATATATATATATATATATATATATATATATATATATATATATATATATATATATGTATATATATGTGTGTAGGGTATGTGTGTGGTTGTTGTCTGTTGTTTACTGTTTGTAGCAACTGTATGTTTTGTAACTATACAAAATATTTAATACTAAATTGCCAGGTTTTGAATGTCATGTTTATGAATGCTACTTGTATGTATATATTTATGCATGTATTTTTGCATTTTGTTGACAACAATGTTTACATGTGAATATTGTTTGTGTAAAGCATTTTAATATATTTGTAGCAACTGATAAGCAACTTTTTTTTGGGAGGCATATTACATATATAATATATTTATATATATATATATATATATATATATATATATATATATATATATATATATATTATATATATATATATATATATATATATATATTATATATATATAATATATATATATTTATTTTCCTACATTTTTTTTTTTTAAAAAACTGATATTTTAATAGTATATTAACAGCATGAATTGTAAAAGACCGAAATTTATAGAAACAAATTTACAACTCTGACAAAATATCAAATAAAACTTAATTTTTAACATAAGATAACTTTGCACTCTATTTTACACTCCAAATAATGTTGCAACAAACCATACCACAAATTTGTACTTGCTAATCGTATGATAGTCGTCTATATATATATATATATATATATATATATATATATATATATATATATATATATATATATATATATATATATATATATATATATATATATATATATATATATATATATATATATATATATATACCTCTGGAGGGCAAAGGCCAGAGGTGTACTAAAATTTCCACCAGAGATAGGGAAAAAGACGGAAATTTTGCCAAGTTAATGGATAACATGTTCCAATACACGAAGGCTGAAGGTATATAAGTCATAGGAAGTTGGTTAAATATATAGAGGGAGCTTGTTTAAGACTTTTTCAGTAGAGTACTTACTAGAATGAGTATAGCGGTTAAATCTGGGGTTAGAGTTGGACAGAGAAAGGATGAAACTGCGTAGAAAGGTGTATCGCACGATCCCTTCTCAATGGAGAAAACATGCGACGGGAGACTTCAGAGTGTCTATTGTAATAGCGATAGTATAGAGAGATTGACATAACAATTTTTCGGGCAGAAAGAAACTGGAGAGAATTAGTAAGAGCGGAAAACTATAAGACAAAAAACCCTATACTCAACCTTTTCAAGGAGAGCTGTATGAGCAGAATCACCCCAGAATTGCAATTTGTACTCCATACAGTGGCAAACAACACCCCTACATAGAACAAGCAACTAGGGCGAAGTGAAAACTTTGAAGGCGTCTCAGAACATCCAACCACTTAGAAGCTTATTTGGAAAGAGAAGTGATGTTTCCAATAAAGATCACGAGAAAAAGAAACATTTAGAATATTAAAGGAGAGAAGAAGGATTCAGTTTGTGTTTTCGAGGAGCATATCAAAGTTGTGTGGAAGGTTGTGTTGAGTAGAGAGATGGAGGAACTGAGTTTTTGAGGCATTGAGAAAAGACCCTGTTTTCTCTGCCTCTTTTTGAAATAAGAGATGGCTCAGAGGTTAGTTGCTCCAAGGCTACCCTCCTTACGTCTACTAACTGCTGTTGGAAGGAGAGTCTTTCAAATTGAAAGAAATAATGAAGGGTGGAGTTATCGGCATGGGAGTGGATAGGGCGATGAAGTAACAAAGAGAAGGTCATTAATAAAAGTTGAAAAAGTGTTGGGGATAGGTTAGATCCTTGAAAAACATCACTAATAATAGATTTAAAGGATGAACGGTGGCTGTCTACAATTGCTGATATATATATATATATATATATATATATATATATATATATATATATATATATATATAGTATATATATATATATATATATATATATATATATATATATATATGTATATATATATATATATATATATATATATATATATACTACTATATATATATATATATATAGATAGATAGATAGATAGATAGATAGATAAGGTCACAGAGAGAAGGATTGATTCCGAAAGAGGGAAGTTTGTAAATCAAAACTTTGGGCAAAGCTCTATCGAAAGCTTTCGACATGTCTAGCTCGACAGCAAAAGGTTCACCGAAATCCCTAAGGACCATGGGTCAGGAAGAAGGGAAAGAAGATTTTTTTTTTACGAAAGCCATACAGGCGATCAGAAATAAAATTAGAAGAATTGAGATGTTTTCAAATCTTCATGTTAAGGATAAATTCAGAAACTTTGGAGAGAACGGAGGTCAAAGAAATGAGACAGTAGTTAGTGTTTTGAGAGGGATCCCCCCCCCTTTTTGGCACAGGTTGAATGAGCCCAAGTTTCCAGCAAGTTGGGAAGGTTGAAGTAGAAAGAAATAGTCAAAATAGTTTACCAAGTCAGAGTGCAGGCTCAGAAACAAGTTTTGGGAACCAGAAGAGGGATATCTTCAGGACCGTACCCCTTCTCAGTGTTAATCTCAGAGAGAGAGAGAGAGAGAGAGAGAGAGAGAGAGAGAGAGAGAGAGAGAGAGAGAGAGAGAGAGAGAGAGAGAGAGAGAGAGAGAGAGAGAGAGAGAGAGAGAGAGAAGCAGAACTGACGTCTTTAGAAGAAATTACAATTTTAGGTAAATGAGATAGAAGGGGTTGAAGGATTAGGAACAGTTCCGGAATCGTCTAATGGTTGAATTAGAGGCAAAAATTTGAGCGAAAACTTAAGTTTTACAGGAAGGCAAAACGGAAGTTGTGCCATCTGAAAATACTAGAGGAGGAAAAGAGGAAGAAGCAAAGTTAGAGTTGACATTTTTTTGCAAAATGCCAGAAAGGGTGTGAGGAAGAAGAAGAACCAGAAAGATTGATACATTTTAAAAGGAAAATTTTTTTTTTTTTGTGTGTTTTGCACGATTCCTGGATGAAATATAAGTTGCATGAGTTTTCGGAGTTTGAAGACTATGGTAGTCTCTAAAGGCAGCATCTCTGCTGCGGATAGCACGAGAACAAGCAGAGTTAAACCAAGGTTTGTCATGTTTAGTAGAAAGGAAAGAATATTAAATGTACTCCTCCATGACAGAGAGAATCACCTCGGTTATGCGCCCTACATATTCCTATGGACCCCTCCAACGGAAGCAGTAATCATTCCATGGGAAATCAGAAAAGTATACAACCGCAAGTCAGATCAGTTAGTGGCACCGAAATGCCAGAAACATCTCCTCTCCGAAGACATGGGCCGAGATAAAAAGGTGATCGGATGAACCGAGAGGAGGAAAGTTTCACAGTGTAAGGTGAAGGATAAGAAGTTAGGAAAAGATCAATTATGTAGGGTTCATCACCAACATGATCAGGGAAATGGGTAAGGAGTTGCACCAACTGCATATATATATATATATATATATATATATATATATATATATATATATATATATATATATATATATATATATATACTATATATATATATATATATATATATATATATATATATATATATATATATATATATATATATATATATATATATATATATATATATATATATATATATATATATATATATATATATATATATATATATATATATATATATATATATATATATATATATATATATATATATATATATATATATATATATATATATATATATATATATATATATATATATATATATATATATATATATATATATATATATATATATATATATATATATATAATAATATATATATAATATATATATATATATATAATAGTAATAATAATAATAATAATAATAATAATAATAATAATAATACAATAAAGCTAAAAATCTGCTATGATTTATTATTATTATTATTATTATTATTATTATTATTATTATTATTATTATTATTATTATTATTATTATTATTATTATTAAATTGGTGTAAAATTCAAAATTTATTCCATTAATTGATCTTTAGAAATTTAAGACACGCTATATTTGCTATACTTTAAATTACATCTATTGTTTTGTATTTAAATAGTAATAGTCACGAGAAGTAGTAGTAGTAGTAATAGTAGTAGTAGTGATTGTTTTGGTAGTAACAGTTCATTACTGTAAATGTTAATTTGTCGGATGAATATAAATGGTAGTTGGAGTAATTTTTGGAAAGGTAATCTTAGTAATTTTAATGGTAGAGGTATGCAGTGTAAGTACAATGTTGATTAAAGCTGTTGTGGTAGTTGTGGTGAAAGAAATGGTAGCAGTAGTTTTATATATAAAATTGTTGTTATATATATATATTTTTTTAAATTTATAAGTAACTATTGTAGTTATTATTATGATAGTCACGGTAGTAGTAGTGATAATACCATTAGTAATGGTAGTAGCAGTTATGTTACTATTAGTTATAGTTATTCTATTGGTAGATATAGTTATTATGGTAGCACTTATATATTAGTTATACTTTATAAATTCGTAGTTTATGTGGTAGTAATAGTCATGGGAGTAATAGCTAGGATGTACTAGTCATAGTAGTAGTAACCATGAGATTATTTGGGATGGTAGTAACAGTATTATTTTTCAGGGTAGTAATAGTCATGGGGGGTAAGAGTTAGAAAAATCTATTCATGGTAGTCTTGATATTATTTTGGATGGTAGTAGCAGTATTATTTTTCATGGTAATAATAGTAATGGGAGTAATATTTAGGATATGCTTGTCATGGTAGTAGTAGTCATGATATTATTTGGGATGGTAGTAACTAATATATTTTTCATGGTAGCAATAGTTATTGGAGTAATAGTTAAGATGTACTAGTCATGGTAGTAGTAGCCATGATATTATTTGTGGATGGTAGTAACAGTACTATTTTTCATGGTAGTAATAGTTAGAATATGCTATTCATGGTAGTAGTAGTCATGATATTATTTTGGATGGTAGATACTATTATTTTTCATGGTAGTAATAGTTATTGGAGTAATAGTTAAGATGTACTAGTCATGGTAGTAGTAGCAATGATATTATTTGGCATGGTAGTAACAGTACTATTTTTCATGGTAGTAATAGTTAGAATATGCTAGTCATGGTAGTAGTAGTCATGATATTATTTGGGATGGTAGATACTATTATTTTTCATGGTTGTAATAGTTATTGGAGTAATAGTTAAGATGTACTAGTCATGGTAGTAGTAGCCATGATATTATTTGTGATGGTAGTAACAGTACTATTTTTTATGGTAGCAGTAGTTATAATATTATTAATCATG
>SEYY01023685.1:5000-18685 GCA_009176605.1 Armadillidium nasatum
TAGTACCTATAGAAAAGATATAGCGTGCCAATTTCACGGGTCGCAGAAATAGGGGGTCAAGAGTGTTTGAAAGTAGGGGACAGTGTATTAATCTTTTAGCTTTTGACTCAACCCTATCCAGAAGAAAGGAGGAGCCAGAGCTCCCCCAAATGTGGGATCAGTACTCCATAAAAGAGGCGAATAAGACCCTTATATATATGGAGCAACTACTCAGAAGAAAAAAATTCTCGCAATCTGAACAGAATTCCCAGCTTCTTAGAGGCCATTGTGATATGCGGTTTCCAAGACAGTTTGTTGTTAATGCTTAGACCAAGAATGTCAATGTTATTTACAGGTGTGACGGGAGAACCATCGAAGAGGATAGGAAAGTTAGGAGGTGTTTTTGAGAGGGAAATGTGAAGAAGTTGAGTTTTTAAAAAGTTGAATTTCACAAGGTTGCTATGACCCCACCGGGAAATCCCATCCAGATCGGCAAGAATAGAATCGGAAATTGAAGACGAGAAGCAACTCTAGAAGCAAAAGAGGGATCAGATTTGAGTAGAAGAATGCAGAGTTGAGTCATCAGCTTAAGAGTGAAAAGAGTTAGAAGTGCAGTTGAGAAGATTGTTAATGAAAAGTAAGAATAAAGTTGGAGATAAAACAAAACCCTGAGGAAAACCACAGTTGACAAAAAAATGGAACGACCTGAGAGAAAACTAGACAAGAGTAAGCAATGGGAAAGAGTAAACCAAATGGAAGGGAGCTTGGAGAGCAGCGACGCATGCCATACCCGGTCAAAAGTCTTGGATATGTCAAGCGGCACCACACAAGACTCCCCGAAGTACCTAAGGGCAGAAGACCATAGATCAGTAAGATAGGAAAGTATGTCACCAGTTGACTTTGAGCGTCGAAAGCGATACTGGTGATTTGAGAGAAGAGAATGAGATTCCAAATGATCCAGGAAATGAGAGTTGAGGAGAGTTTCAAAAATTTTAGACAGAACACAAGTGAGAGCGATAGGTCGATAGTTAGAAGGGTCAGAGCGACTACCTTTTTTCGGGAACGGCTGAACAAATGCATGTTTCCAGCATTGAGGGAAAATATTAGTATTAAGGCATAGAGAGTAGAGTTGAACGAGGACAGGGGCCAACTCGGAACACACTCCCTCAGAACACGAGGGGGAATGCCATCCGGGCCACTAGCCTTCCTGACGTTCATAGATTTCAGGATCCTATGCACCCGATCATGAGTAATTACAGGTAGAGACATGGGACACCTGAGAGAAGAAGCAGGAGGAGGGATGCCAGAATCAAGCAAGGTGGAATTAGATGAAAAAAGGAGGCCGAAGAGATTAGCCTTTTCAGAGGGAGTATTAGCTACAGAGCCATCAGAACAAATAAGAGGAGGAAAGGCAGATTTACAGAAGTTATTAGAGATATTTTTGACAAGATCCAGAAACTTTTATCAGTAGGAGAGCCATGGAGGTCAGTGCACTTCCTTTTTATAAAAGTACGCTTAGTACGTCGAAGAACATCCCTGCAACAATTCCGAGCTGAATGAAAATTAGCAAGAGTGATAGGAGAAGGAGAGTTTTTCCACTCACAATAAGCATTCTCTCTTTCCCGAAGGACAAGAGAACAGTTGCCATAGAACCAAGGATTTTGAGGAAAAAAAGATTTAGTTGAAGATGGTATGAATCTGTCCATCACGTCAAGGATTACGGCCCTTACCATTTCAGCAGAGACAGAAGCGTCCGTGAGTCAAAGCAAGATTCACTCCAATGATAGTTGGCAAAGAAGCGCCGCATTGCCCCCCAATTAGCCCGATTAAAGTGCCAGAAATTACGTTTAGGGTATGGTGGAGCTGTTGGAGAGAAAGCATTATAACTAAGAGCTATAAGATTATGGTCAGAGCTATCAACAGGAGGAAAATGGTGTATTTATATCTAGAAGGAGTAGTGGTGAAACATAAATCAAGTGTATTCAAGAATAGGTTAAGACGATTTGGAATGTGTGTGGGTTCCCAAATCAACTGCTCCAGATCGTTGAGAATGGTGAATGATTTGGCCTCCCTCCCACCTGTATCAGTATGAGAGGAGCCCAACCATTCAGTGTGGGGTACGTTGAAATTCCCTAAATAGAGGACTTCAGCATTTGGATGAGAAGAAGTGACAGTCTCGTGAGAAGTAGTAAGATATGGAAAAAAAAAAAAAAAACAGGAAAATCTGTTCCATTAGGGGAGCAGTAGCAGAAACAATATAATTTTAAGTAGTAGGAAGACAGATTTTTTGCCGAAAAACAATCGAAAGATATATATATATATATATATATATATATATATATATATATATATATATATATATATATATATATATATATATATATATATATATATATATATATATATATATATATATATATATATATATATATATATATATATATATATATATATATATATATATATATATATATATATATATATATATATATATATATATATATATATATATATATATATATATATATATATATATATATATATATATATATATATATATATATATATATATATATATATATATAGACGTAACTGTTTAAAAATGTCAGAACTGCAAAACGTAGTCAAAGAATATTAAAGAAATTTTCAGTATATTATTACAAAGGCTATAATTTTATAGCTCTTTCTCTTTGTGTGTGTGTGTGTGTGTGTGTGTGTGTGTGTGTTGTGTGAGAGAGAGAGAGAGAAAGAGAGAGAGAGAGAGAGAGAGAGAGAGAGAGAGAGAGAGAGAGAGAGAGAGAGAGAGAGTAAAAAATTCAACATTTCTGTTTGACGCAAATTTTCTTTCCGCTTTTGAAGATGAATGACAATTTAAATTAGTCTTAATATTATGTGACTCATTTTTTTTTTCCTTTCCCGAGATTGCCAAACCTTATTTTAATTCCAACCAAATCTTTCAAACTTTTCCAATTTTTTTCGTTTATTTTTTTCACCCTTTTACTTTACAACGTCATTCGCTTATAATATATTTTCTGCATTGAGAATAAGGTTCAGCCTCTCCACACGTTTTTTAATTTTTTTAATGGATTTTTTTTTCTTTTTTTAATTCACTTAATCCAATTTTAGGCTTTGCAAAGATTGTTGCGAAACATTATTAATTACTTAGTAAACAGGTACGAAATTAAGTTGTAAAAAGATTTTGAGAAAAATTGATTCACAAAAATGAAGCATTACCGAAATTATTATTATTATTATTATTATTATTATTATTATTATTATTATTATTATTATTATTATTATTATTATTATTATTATTATTATGTACCTCAAATTTAGAATAATAAAGTGGGTTAATGTTAAGGAAACTAATTTGTTTATATAAGAAAATTGAAATGGGTAAAAATAAATTGAGATTCTGCAATTGATAAATTTTTCTTTGGGAAAAAGGGGTAAGTTTCCAATTAAAATATCTTTAAGTTGAAAAATTATGGATTTAAGTTATCATCTAATTGCAATTCATTTATAAATATTTTACTTTACATATTTTCCCAACATATAAAATACTGTACTCGTATATCGATGTTGCTGTTTACTCATATTATCGAATATTTTAATGAATGGCAACGGATTCCACAAAACATCACCCATAATTTTTAAGAGCAGAAAAGAAGGAATCTGTAAAAATGAATTGAATATCACCTGTTTTAATTCTAGATGTTTTATTAAGAGAAGTTTCTTTCTTTTGGAGATTCGTAGGTTAAAAATGACATGAAAAAGCTTCTTTTACATTTTTAATAACATTATATGTGGCTTAAATAATTAAAAACTTAATATTCACAGAGCTGATCCATACCAATGCTATTTATTTCTTATCGAACAAAGTAATTCATTTTAACATATTCTTTTTACATGCATCTAAACATTTTAATAAACATTTTTTTTAGACACTTTTATGAGATTAAATAAACTGAATTTTGAAAATATTTTTTGTTTTTTTATTTCAATGTTCTCATTGTTATTTTTATCTATATTTCATTTCATTATCTTATCTATATTTGTGATTAATATTTGTATCCAAATGACAGACACATCTTCCTTCTCCTCCAAATTTTGCATCTTCTAACACTTAACTTTTTCAAAAAATAAATAAATAAATAAGTTAATTAATTAATAAATTAATAAAAATAAAAATAAATAAATAAATTTAGCTTTTTAGTAAGTAGAAAGTTCATTTCAAAAATAAAAATTTTATCCTTTGAAGCCTTTGTTTAAAGTTTGTGTAAAGTGTTATTTCAGAGGAGGCATCATTACATTCCAGAATCACAATTGTTGAGGAATTAAGAAAAATTTTTAAGAACATATCCACATTTTCATTGTTATATATATATATATATATATATATATATATATATATATATATATATATATATATATATATATATATATATATATATATATATATATATATATATATATATATATATATATATATATATCTTTCAGAGGGAATGTCATCAAGAAGCAAAGACGACAGCCCTGACTCGGGGGCCACGTACGAAGGACCCTCGATGTTCTAGAGGCTGTAAATGGCCGTCATTGGTAACGATATTCATTTGCTGTCACATCCGGAGAAATTCGAGGTCTTTTGGAGCATCAGTCTATGTGTCTGGTGCTCAATTTCTCTTCTGCTCTTTCGGTCTTTTTTTATATGGGAGTACACTCCCAGCATGTTCCCACTCCTCCTACTGATAGCCGGGAACATAGAGGTAAATCCTTGTCCCACAGTCAGTTATGCCCCATCTGTGAGAAGGTGGTCAGTCGAGACTCCATACAGTGCAGAAAGTGTAACCTATGGGTGCACAAGCACTGTTCCAGTTGCCTCCACCAAATCTTGACTGGATATGCCAAGTATGCTCTTCCCCAACTATAATAACCACCACAAAACATACCAACTAAAACCTAACAATAAACATTTTACAATTAAACATAAATGGCCAACATCACAAATCCAAAAAACTAGGAAATTTTCTCAACCATCACAACATTCACATCACACTGACACAAGAAGTGTATCAACCAGCATACCAGCCTTCACCAAACTTTTTCAAATACGACTCAATACTCTCAGTCTATAACCCACAAAATCAAATATTACTCACTTTAAAACACAATTCACTTACTTGCACCAACACAACTACACAAATCTCTAACTAACCCAACTCTAGAAAACTACAATCCTTCTCAATTATCATAAACAAAGCCTCACATAACCTCATAAACTTTAAATCCCAAACCAAACCTCACCACACTGCTCCAAAAACTAAAACCTAAATTTATTTCCAATAGTCAACCTCCCCATCTCACAATTGGATTCAACTTCAATGCGCACCACCTCATGTGGTATAGAGAACAAACCCCTGACCAAAGAGGAAATCATATAATTACCTCCACCGAGCAACTAAGTATTCTAAAGAACAAAATTTCATCCATAAGAATCCCTCCCCCCACAAATCAACCAGTCCCTTACATCACCTGACATCACTCTCTGCTCCCCACACCTATAAATAAAATTCCACTGGCATACACTAGCGACTTTAAACTCAGATCACCTCCCAATATAATACAATTTCATATAACAAACACCCCAAACAACAAAGCAAAAACAACCTACACTAATCACAAAAATGCAAACAGGACAAAATTCTCAGACTACATTGATACCCATTTTTAAACAACCAACATCACCTACACAAACTCTCTTAAAACAAGAAATTCACCACCTCACAACGATAATACAAAAAGTCGCAAATTTTAAAATACCTTGAGGCTAGCTTAAAAACACAATCCCTCCTTCCTCACACCAGAGATTTCCACAAAAAAAAATAAAATAAAAAAAACAAACAAACAAACAAACTCCCTCTGTCAGTAATTACAGGCAGAGATATGATATACTTGAGAGGAGAAGGAGTAGGAGGAGGGATGCCAGAATCGAGCAGGGTGGAATTTGATGAAAAAAGAAGGCCGAAGAGATTAGCCTTTTCAGAGGGAGTATTAGCTACAGAAATATCAGAGCAAAAAAGAGGAGGAAAGGCAGATTTACAGAAGTTGTTAGAGATATTTTTGACAAGAGGCCAGAAATTTAATCAGTAGGAGAGCCATGGAGGTCAGCGCACTTGCTTTTTGTGAAAGCACGCTTAATCCGTCGAAGAACATCCTTGCAACGATTCCGAGCTGAATGAAAATTAGCAAGAGTGATAGGAGAAGGAGAGTTTTTCCACTCACGATAAGCATTATATCTCTCCCGATGGACAAGAGAACAATTGCCATCGGACCATGAATTTTGAGGAGAAAATGATTTAGTTGAAGATGGAATGAATCTGCTCATCCCATCAAGGATCACGGCTCCTAACTTTTCAGCAGAGACCGAAGCGTCCCCCGAGACAAAGCAAGTTTCACTCCAATGGTAGTTAACAAAGAAGCGACTCATTGCTCCCCAGTTATCCTAATTAAAGTGCCAGAAAGTACGTTAAGAGCATGTTGGAGCTGTTGGAGAAAAAGCATTATAACTAAGAGCTATAAGATGATGGTCAGAGTTATCAATAGGATGGAAAATGGTGAATTTATAACTAGAAGGAGTAGTGGTGAAGTATAAATCAAGTGTTTTTAAGAACTGATTAGGACTATTTGGAATATGTGTGGGTTCCCAAATCAACTGCTCCAGATCGTTGAGAATGCTGAATGATTTGGCCTCCTTCCAATCTGTATCAGTATGAAATCCCCTAAATAGAGGATCTCAGCATTTAGATGAGAAGAAGTAACATTTTCGTGAGATGTAGTAAGATATTGAAAAAGAACTGGAAAATCTGTTACATTAGGAAAGCAGTAGCAGAAACACAAGATAATTATGGTAGTAGGAAGACAGATTTTAAGCCATAAAGCATCGAAATTAGAAGATTCTAAATTTACGAGACGTGTCACAGGAGTGTTAATGTTAATATAGGCACAGACTCCACCATTTAGTCGGAAATTGTGAAAAAAGTTTTAGTTGGAGACATTGAGGTTGTTAGAGAAAGAATCTTTGTCCAACTGGGTCTCAGACAGAAGCAAAAGGTTAGAGAGTTGATATCCTGCCGATTCGATATTAAAATGAAGGTCACGGACATTGGCAAAGTCAATAGAAAGCCCCCGTCTACACCCAACCCCACGTTCACTCAATCTAGTTATTCAGAGAAACACAACGCTCACCCCAACAACCACAACCTCACAAACACTCAAAAACTCACTCTCACACACACCCAGACGTATGAACGTTTATGTACTCATAGTAAACAAAAGTAAAACGAAAATCTAAAACAGAATTATAGGAACGTACAGCAATTACATTAAACAATTAAAAATAAAAAATGTATGTAATGTATGTGTGCTGTGAGTCTGCGTGTGATACAGGACTAACTGATTGATGGAACGTTACTTTAAATATAGGACTACTGCCATATATATATATATATATATATATATATATATATATATATATATATATATATATATATATATATATATATATATATATATATATATATATATATATATATATATATATATATATATATATATATATATATATATATATATATATATATATATATATATATATATATATATATATATATATATATATATATATATATATATATATATATATATATATATATATATATATATATATATATATATATATATATATATATATATATATATATATATATATATATATATATATATATATATATATATATATATATATATATATATATATATATATATATATATATATATATATATATATATATATATATATATATATATATATATATATATATATATATATATATATATATATATATATATATATATATATATATATATATATATATATATATATATTATATTATATATATATATATATATATATATATATATATATTATATATATATATATATATATATATATATATATATATATATATATATATATATATATATATATATATATATATATATATATATATATATATATATATATATATATATATATATATATATATATATATATATATATATATATATCAGCTTCACAAAAAAAGTATTAAACTTTATATATTTAGAAATTGCTCAGTTTAAAAATGTCAATTACTTTAGCTTAAAATTGAAAATGATTCTTTGAAAGTGACAAGGTCCTAAATATATATATATATATATATATATATATATATATATATATATATATATATATATATATATATATATATATATATATATATATATATATATATATATATGTGTGTGTGCGTGTGTGTGTGTCTGTGTAGTGCACGTATGTATGTATGAATGTATGTAGGTATGTGTGGTGTGAGTCTGCGCTCTTGTGTGACTGATTGAGTGTACATATTCACTTACACAAACTCGGACGAGCTCATGGAAGTTTGCGGTTAAACAAATGTGTGAGAAGAAAATAAAAATACAATAATAATAAACAAAATATTTTTATATTCTAAAATAAATGAAGCGAAAACTTTATTGAAAATCAAATAAATTGAAAAGGAAGAAAAACAAAAAAGAAAAAGGTTTGTTTTCTTGAAGGGAAAAAAAAATATTTTGAGTGGATAAATAAATATATATTTTCTTCAACAAACAAACTCAATTTTAACTTAATGTATTAGTAAATAATGGAAAACATTCATGTGGTAGTCATAATAAATAAATAAATAAATAAATAAGTTAATAAATAAATAAATAAATAAATTTGTTAATAAATGAATAAGTTAGATATTAAATAAAATACAAGACAAAGATTGTTAGTACTAGTTATTTAAGATAATGTTGTTTATTCTTAACTACAAAGCCTCAAGATGGAATTCTTTAAAAGTTTTACACATTAAACTATGCTAGTAACTTAACCCTACATATAATAAGCTAAACAGAGTAACCTTGAAGGAAGGTGCTTTACCTTTCCGTAAAAATATGTCAATATATTAATAGTTTGAATATATGAGGGAGAATAAGTGTTATGAGTCTGTGTACTAAAATTGATATTTTTTTAGAGTAAAGTCAAAATTAATTTCTAACAGGTGTGTTGAACACAGGGTGTAAATTAATATCCCAATACCTTGTTAATGATCATCTTCCTTAATTTAATATCTCCTAATTGAATACAGACTTGCACCATGATATTAATAAGGTATATATATATATATATATATATATATATATATATATATATATATATATATATATATATATATATATATATATATATATATATATATATATATATATATATATATATATATATATATATAATATATATATATATATATATATATATATATATATATATATATATATATATATATATATATATATATATATATATATATATATATATAACAACATATAAGAAGAAGAAGAAAAATTAATAATAATATATTAATAACAATTAGCATTAGGATCTGTTTAAGTGATAGTTGTGTGTGAAAAAGGCAAAAGGAATGAAAAAAAGTAGAAAATTTGTTTGTTTGCTCTTGAAGATTCTTGAGCTTCTGCTCTCTTTACGTTATGTGATTAAGTACATGAATTTACATGAGTAGGAAAGTTTTTTTTTTTTCTTTTTTTACTTTTTTTTTCTCTTGTTTTTGTTTTTGCAGATATTCATTTTTATCATATTTACATAGTTCACATTCTTTATATATTCATGGCGAGGTATACTCACTCTCCAATATATACTTTATATTAGTAGTTATTTCTGATTCGCTTGCAACGTGTTGCTATACAGAAAGCTTTAATGGTCGTAGATCCCCGGAATTTCATATGGATTTTAAAGCTTTCATTTTCTAGGTTTGCAATGAACCATAAGCTTTTTTACCTTTGTGGTAGCTATAATATATATATATATATATATATATATATATATATATATATATATATATATATATATATATATATATATATATATATATATATATATATATATATGTATATATATATATATATATAGTCATCAATTGAACCTCTAAAACATTAATAATATCAGAGTCTATCAGTAGCAACTTTACAAAAGAAATAACATTAATAATCTCCTTAGCTTTAATTTCGAACTTCCTGAGTATTTTTATACCTCAGTATTTGTTCAGACAAGAGGTGTAATTTTATTTAGATTTACAGAGAGTAAATATCTTTTATTCTTTTAAAGAAGCATTGCTTAGGTCCTTAATTAACTTTATTTTGTACTTTGAAATTTTATAATATATGGACAACTACTATGATTATTTGCTATATATATATATATATATATATATATATATATATATATATATATATATATATATATATATATATATATATATATATATATATATATATATATATATATATATATATATATATGGTTGACACAACTCCCCGTCTTCCCCCCCTTGTGACAAATAAAGAATGTGTAATGACTGGCATTCTCTTTCATAAGCATAATACGTGTTTTTTAATTAATGTCTTATTATGAAGATTGTATTATCGTTATGATCTTTGATGATGCTAGAATTCTAGATTAATTAATAAAGATTTTGTCATAAAAAAAATTGATCTTACAAAGTAGTGACGCCAGAGAGGAACAGCCCATATCAACCAATAAGGGAGCAGCTTCTCTAGTAACGTAACATGCCTTCATAAGAGGAAACACTGGGATATTTGAAGAGGCAGTTCGGCATCAGACATAGCTACCACAGGATTTATTCAGTGGTAGCGAGTCGGACGTTAAAACCATCATTTAATTACCTTTTTATTTGTTATTAGTGATTATTATTAATAAAACATCGACATTAGAAAAGTAAATAAAAGTTAAAGGGTACGGAGAGTAAAATAAATGTTAGAGAAGAATTAATCCTTTATTGCTGTTATATTATTTGTGTATTTGTAATGAGAATTAAAGGGATTAGAAGTAAAAAGTGGTTCAGCGGTAAAGTGAAAGGAAAAACCAGCTGTTATAATATATAATAATCTCCGGCATCCACGATAGGCCTGGCCCAGCCAGCGGTATCTGCCGTGGACCCAAGAAACCCAAGGATCTTCCTCGGAAGATCCTACTGACAGGACGAAAGTCCTACCTGGGGTATGGTGAAAAAAAAAAAAAAAAAAAAAATTAAGGGATTAAAATATTAAAAAGAAACAAAGCTGTTTGTGACGATTTATCTTTAAAATCCGCGTTCCATAGCAGGAGCTTATATATATATATATATATATATATATATATATATATATATATATATATATATATATATATATATATATATATATATATATATATATATATATATATATATATATATATATATATATTATATATATATATATATATATATATATATATATATAATATTATACTCACAACCTTTCCCACAAACGTGGGGTGTTGACTACCACAAGTCACAACTGTTACTAGCATTCATTCCCTCACCAATCTTTTCCATTCGTTCCTGTCCTCCGTCAACCACATAGCCTCCTCCCATCCATCCCTCAGTAACTCCTTGACACCACTTACCCAACCTCCCCTAGGTCTCCTCCTACTCTTACAGCTTCTACTTCAGATATAAACACCTTTTAGGCAATCTCCCATCATTCATCCTATAAATATGCCCAAACCACCTCAGCATGTTCTGTTCATCTCTGTCAACCATACCCTTTCTCCAGGCACATTGCTTCTTTATTCTCACATTCCTGACTATCCGTTCTACTTCTATCATATACCGCTCTCAGACCTTTCATTCCGAAAACCTCAACCTTTTCTTTTTCTCGCATTCCACCGCCACACCTCGCTCCCATACATAGCAACCGGTACACAACATCACTCAAACATTTTCCTCTTCCTTCTCTTGTCAACCTTCCTCTCTTCAAAATATCCTTCAAGCCTCCCAACAGCTTTTCCCTTTCTCTTATCCTATACCCTACTTCCATCTACCCTCACAACCATCTCCTACCTCAAAATTCACACCCAGATTTTTAAAAGAATTAACCCATTCCAATCTCACCCTCCCCACCTTAATTTGTAGTTCATCTCCACCACCTTCAACCCTCTCTTCGCTCTCCCCATTTTTCATCCATAACACTTTACTCTTTCGTGCGTTCACTCGTAAGCCTAA
Source organism: Armadillidium nasatum (assembly GCA_009176605.1). Taxonomy (NCBI): domain Eukaryota; kingdom Metazoa; phylum Arthropoda; class Malacostraca; order Isopoda; family Armadillidiidae; genus Armadillidium; species Armadillidium nasatum. Next base: position 17,168 of record SEYY01023685.1, read on the forward strand.
CTCATCACAAACTTTTACAAACTCATCCATCAAAACCTTTAAACCCACTTGTGTCCTAGACAAAAGTACAACGTAATCCACATATAATAACACATTCGCATTCCAAGTATCTTGTTGATCCCTTATTCTCACCATTTTACCTTCTCTTTCCATCAAATTCACCACTTTATCTATAAATAAATTAAATAAACCCGGAGACATTGCACAACCTTGTCTCAATCCATAGTTCACCTCAAAAAATGCAGCTTCCATTTTATTTATTCTCAAACATGCTCTACTACTGCTATACAGTGATCTAATGACCTCAATTACTTTCTCCTCAATTTCATATTCCCTCAAAACCTCCCACATTTTACTCCTATCCACTCTATCATAAGCTTATTCTAAGTCCATAAAGCGCATATACACAACCTTCCCTTTTTCTCTCTTTTTTTTTTCTTCAATCATTCTTAAAGTAAAAACCTGGTCCATACACCCTCTTCCTTCTCATATCATTTCATTAATCCCTATCTTATTCAAAAAGATTCTACCATACACTTTACCCAATATACTAAACAAACTTATGCCCCTATAAATCCAACACTCAAATTTATCACTCTTTTCCTTAAATAAAGGGACCACACACGCATCTTGCCAATCTTGAGGCACCTTACCCATTACTCAACATAAATTAAATAACCTCATTAACCAATTTACTACACTTACCCCTCCTTCCAATAAAATATTTCCACTTATCCCATCCAAACTTGTCGATTTACTCCTCTTCACTTTTATCAGAGCTTTACCTATTTCTTCTATCGAAATCTCTCAATCAGCCTCCTCTACCAATCTTCCCCTTTCTCTCTCCAATAACTTCCCTCCTTACCTCATTCGCTTTCAAAAACTCACTAAAGTACTCTACCCATCTAGCTCTAACCACATCTGTCTTATCTCTCCATCTAACCCTTTTACCCCATCTCTCAATACCTTCCTCTTATTTGTAACCTTATTCATCTCCTTCAAAAACATCTTACACCTTTCTCTAAAACTCTCAACTATCTTATTACCCCATTCTTCATGTGCTTTTTCTTTCGCCTTCCTTACCTCTCCTTTGGCTATCCTCTTCTTTACCTTATTTTATTCTCTATCTTCTAAACTTTTTGTGCTGAAATATTTTCCAAATGCTTTCTTTTTTTTTTACTACTATATTCACTTCCTCACACTACCATTCATTTTACTTCTTTTACACTTTCTTCTCACCCTCCTCACCCATCATACATTCCTTGCACATTGAACCATTGCCACATTAAGCCTTCCCCACTCCTTTTCCGCACTCCCTAACCCTCTTCCTCTTGCCTCTTCTCATCCTATATTTAGTTCTTTTTTAAAATGTTCCTCTACTTCTCTTTCCTCAAGTCTTTCCACTCTCACAATCTCTTCTCCTCTCCCTGCACATCCAATCTTTCTATATTCTCCTTTCATTCTAATTTTGGATAGCACTAAAAAATGGTCCGAAATTCCTCTAGCGGATCCCCTAAA
>SEYY01023686.1:7500-10000 GCA_009176605.1 Armadillidium nasatum
TTGTTTTAGGAGGTTCTAGTTGAGTGGAAGATTACGTTGAGTAGTGTAGAATGAAGAAAAGATTGAATTTTTTAAGCTTTTGAGATTAACAACCTTGGTTTCTTTGTGTTGACTAGAATTCGAGAGGGCTCGGAGGTTAGGAACTATAAGGAGACCATTCGCCATTAACTACTTCCTGTTAGGTAGTTTTTCCTTTTCCATATTAAAGGAGTAACTTCAAAGTGTCTTCAAACATTTGAGTCATCCACTTTACCTTTATACCACGACACCTGAAAATATTTTTAAATAATATACCCTAATATACCTTTTACCGTGGCTCAAACGGTAGAGTGATTGACTCACGTGGTTGAGTGAGCCGGTTCGATCCCACTTGCGAATCCTAGGTATATACTACCTAGAAAAGTTCCTCTCCTATAATAGGGCAAAGCCAGTGAGATGTGAACTTTAAAAAAAAAAAAAAAAAAAAAAAAAAAAAAAAAAAAAAAAAAATAGTAATATAAAAATTTATTTCCACAAGCATAAAATAACTGTTTTTATATTATGTAGGAACCAACAGAAAGGAAAATACTCCAGAATTCAGAAGAGTCCTCGAAGATTACACTGCAAGGTCCATTAACGAATTAACGGTAACGAAAGATTCGTTGATAGTCGTTGAAGTCGTTAAAAATGATCATTTAATAGGAAGAATTGCACTTACCTCTTTAAAAGGAAGCGTCCCTCTACGATGTTTGTCAAAACCTTTAGAGTAAGACCATATATATATATATATATATATATATATATATATATATATATATATATATATATATATATATATATATATATATATATATATATATATATATATATATATATATATATGTCTGCTATTGGACTCGAACCAGCAACCTTTAAGATGGTAAGTCTTGTGTGTTAACCACTAGGCCATGACGGTTCAAAAGGAAATGAAAATATATAATTAAGGCTCAAGACAACATTTTAAAGGTTGTTGGTTCGAGTCCAATAGCAGACATTAATTTTCTATATAGAAATAGTTTGTGAGAGTTTTAGCAGACTTTAAAACCTTATTTTATATATATATATATATATATATATATATATATATATATATATATATATATATATATATATATATATATATATATATATATATATATATATATATATATATATATATATATATATATATATATATATAATATATATATATATGTGCAGAGGAGTTAATAATGAAGAAGAAGCTCACCGATTAAACTACCAACTCACAGAAGGCCTAAAAAATCTGAAGGTGAAAAATTCTCTCAAAAGAGAAAATAAAAATTCTGAAGAAGAGAACATTGATTCAAGAGATTCAAGAACCTTTGTCCAAGACCCAAAATTTTGGCCTGACGAAGACGATTTTGACAGCGACCTTTCATTCCCTACCGAAGGTGTATAATAAATAAAATTATATATATATATATATATATATATATATATATATATATATATATATATATATATATATATATATATATATATATATATATATATATATATATATATATATATATATATATATATATATATATATATATATATATATATATATATATATATATATAGGTCAGACTTTACATTAGCGGCCATGCATAACTCAGATACTACTAACCGTACATTAAAAAGGATTATATTTTTGAAATCCTTGGGTCATTTCCAGTAAGAAAAGTAAAAAAAAAATTGTTAAAAAAATTTAAAAAAAAAAAATATATGTTTAAAAATGTACGACCGATTGTAAGAAATTTGTGTCAGTTCGCTTTTAGACACGATGCAGGGAGGTTGTCGTTAAATGAACCACTTAAATATTTTAATAAAAAGAACATATGATGATGATGATACTGTAGACTACTTTTCCTGAAGACGATTCTGGGTATTTCCCGTATTTTCCAATTTCTAAAAAAAAAATTAAAAATGACTGCCAGGCGCACGATTCTCGCGAGGCTTTTAAAGAGGTAAAATTTATTTATGTAATAAAGTTTATTATAAGAATTTATTTTTTAGTTCCCAATTTTTCTTACCTAAAATTCAATAAGGATTTCAAAAATATAATCATTTTTAATGTAAGATTAATACTTTTTGAGTTATGCATGGCCGCTAATGTAAAGTCTGGCCATATATATATATATATATATATATATATATATATATATATATATATATATATATATATATATATATATATATATATATATATATATATATATATATATATATATATATATATATATATATATATATATATATATATATATATACTGTTGTTTTATTATATGATTTTTTATTATAATCAAAATATTATTGCAGAGAATACTGAAGAAGTAGTAAAGGATGAAGAGATACAAATTGGTCAAAATCGTCAACAAATTTCAAGAAACACCAATTTAACTCATCAAAAAATTGCCAGAATCATCACAAATTGTAGGTAAGTTGACTCATACGCACAAACACTCTAAATATATAT
>SEYY01023686.1:15000-22500 GCA_009176605.1 Armadillidium nasatum
ATAAAGAAGAAAAAGACTAACAAGGAAGCTGAAAACTTCATAAGAACAATTTCAGAAAAAGTTCAAAAAAATTTTATTAAAAAAAAAAAAAAAAAAAAAAATCAAAATCTACATTAAATATTTTAAGATTTTATTGAATCAAAAATTTGAAATTAAAATCAAATTATGTAATGAAACAAGATTTAATTTTTTTTTTGTTTAGTAAATTCAAAAGGATCAAGGATCAACAAATATTTAATCTTTTCAAAAATTAATAATTATAAATAAAGAAACGAAATGGCATTCGAACTTATTTAGGTGAGGAGCTACAAAATTATAACATCAATTCTTTTTTACGCGTAAATGAATTAAATCTCATAATTTGGACTTAAAAATAAAGAAGCTGCTACTCTGCAAATATTGTCCTAACGAATCTTTGGAACAAGTGACAAAATGTCACATTAAAATTTTCAATAGAGAAAAGACATGTTAAGCATAAGAAAGTCGCTTCACCGATTTATTTTCATATAGGAAAATAATATAAAGCATTTTTTATGACATTTTTTGCCACTTGTCCAAACTACTACTAGTTAGGACAATTTTAGCAGTGTATATGTGATTTCTTATCTAGTTGAGTATATATATGAGTGTATATAGGTGACAAGAGAGAATGGAATTGGAGCCAAGAGCAAAAGAGACAGGGCTAAAAACCCTGCCTAGTGATTACACTATACTTACTGCTTGCAACAACTCCAGGACCATTATAACCACGGATTCGGGAAGCATGATCTTCTGAAGATTTCTAGTGTTCAGAGATTAGATGGAAGACGATGCTAGTCCCATTGAAAATGAGTAAACCCTGTCTGGAAGTATAATAAAGCTTAAGAATTAACACTAAAACCAACGTGCCGAAAAACATGATCTTTTAGAGTGCTCTAGGTCAGGGACTTTTGAGAGCAGATGGGGAAAGATACTGGTCCCACTGACAGAGTGAAAGTTCATCCTGGGAGAATATATATATATATATATATATATATATATATATATATATATATATATATATATATATATATATATATATATATATATATATATATATATATATATATATATATATATATATATATATATATATATATATATATATATATATATATATATATATATATATATATATATATATATATATATATATATGTATGTGTGTGTGTGTGTGTGTGTGTGTGTGTGTGTGTTATTATATAATATATATATATATATATATATATATATATATATATATATATATATATATATATATATATATATATATATATATATATATATATATATATATATATATATATATATATATATATATATATATATATATATATATATTCCTATAGTTCATCCATTCTAAAAACAATCCTACAAATTCCATGAACCTAAACTCAGCAACCTTGACGGACAGAAGCAATGAAGTTCAAACCGCAAATTTTCAAAACTTTTCAGAGTATTCAAACCCACCTAAAAACGAATCTATATCTATCATGATGAAGAAACAGATGTCTGCCTCTGCACCAAACTCATCAAAATCTGTAATAAGAAACAGTACAACACTTTCCGGGACAGAAAAAATAAACTTACTTGATAAGCTTGAAGATTTATATTGTGTCTTCAAGATTAAGTTAAATAAGTCTAGTTCTAGTAATTGCACAAGTCGAAGCTTATCTTTGGATAGAAAGAATAATTGTGAAGCTGCAGAACTTCAAATTTTAGCTAAAAGTTTGGAAGATATTCAAGAAAGATACAAGCAATTGTTAATGAGTAGTCTGCCTGTTCAGACGCCGCATACAGTTAAATTTGATAAAGGTAACTTTGTTCCTAGTTCAGTACTTAAATCCTATGCACAAAATACAAATCCACCTTCTTTACTTAGTCATAGAGAAAATTTTCAAGCTAATTGTGCTCAACGGCAGAAAATCTTTCAACCTCAGTTTGTCAAACTCCCCAGCAGTTATAATAATGACATTAATAGTCAAATATCCACTCCTAAAAATTTTTTGAATAACTCACATGTAAATTTCCCTGAATCTTCTTCACTTAGCAAGTTTTCAGACCCTGGAAAATCAAGTTTAGGAAATGATACTGCCTTAAGCAGTAGACCCAATGCACCTTTATCAGTGAGATTTAGTAATACTGAAAAGTTGAAATTTAATAGCTGTGAAGATCCTACAAAACAAAATGATATACATGAACCTAATGTGATGATAAGTCCAATATTATCCCCAACGATTCAAAATCGTCATCCATTCCCAGTTTCAGGAGAGTGGCAACGTGAATCACATAATACTCAGTTAAAATCTAGCACCTCACCCAGTGATGATCAGTTAGTACGTTCACGATTTTACCCAGACGCTAGTGTGATGCAAGTTGCAAGCAATCCTTGTTTAGAAGCTAATCTAAGATCTGATTTCTCTAATAGAGAGAACAGCAATAAATCACAAGGTAATTCATTTCCTTCTAATGAAATTACAAATTTGATTCACCAAAACGCTTCTCCTGTTGCCTCGACTCTGAAGCAATCTCCACTTAGATTAAATCCAGATTTCAGTCATGGCAACGCAGTAAATACAGTAACTTCCACGGCAGGTGATACCATTTCCCCGACGAACAATAATAAAATTAGTAATTTGCCTACGCTTGAAAATAAGCAATCAACAAAAGAAGTCCATACTACTAATAACAGTGAAAACCAAGTTGAAAAACCTCAAGGAATAGTGTCCGCATTCATTAGGAAATTCAGCTTCCAAATTAACGAATCTTCCGATGAGAAAAAGGACAAACAATTGAAAGGACAGAAGGACAAACAATCCAAGAAACCAAAGGACACAACAGAAGATGAAGAGTTTAAGAGAAGAATCAGTTTCCAGTGGAAAGTCGAACCCAAGGATATCACGTGGGATAAACTTATTGGGTCTGGGTATTATGGTGAAGTATGGAAGGGAAAATGGAAAGGATTTAAGGAATATGTTGCCATCAAAACATTCAAGACAGGTATATAAACACACACATACACACACTCATATATATATATATATATATATATATATATATATATATATATATATATATATATATATATATATATATATATATATATATATATATATATATATATATATATATATATATATATATATATATATATATATAATATATATATATATATATATATAATATATATATATATATATATATATATATAAGGCTTAGGTGGAGATTTTTCTGAGTTTCGATATTTTTATATCGATATTTTTTTATGTCGATATTTTATTTTTCATCGATATTTTCCTGCCTATAATTATAGCCCTAGGCTATGTCGTGCAAACGTTCTTGTGTACGTTAGGTCTCTTTTACGGCAAATTCTTGTGTAGGTTAGGCCTCTTTTTACGGCAATTCGGTAGTATAGGTTATGATAAATCGATATAGGTTTGCTAGAAAAGTAAGTAATAATAATTGTGTATGTCTAGTAATAGTACCTCGTATCTGACAACTCTCTTGTTTACGATAGGCTTCTCGATATTTTCGATTTTCGATTTTTTTAACAATCGAAACTCAGAAACAATCTCCACCTTTACCATATATATATATATATATATATATATATATATATATATATATATATATATATATATATATATATATATATATATATATATATATATATATATATATATATATATATATATATATAAAAATATATATAAAAAAAAAAAAAAAAAAAAAAAAATAAAAAAAAATAAATAATATATAATAATAATAATAATAATAATAATTAATAAATTATTAAATTAAAAAATAAAAAAATAATTAAGTCTAGACTGTAATGAACACTGTAATGGGCACATGCTGCAAAAATTGTCCTAACGAATCGTTGGGACAAGTGGCAAAACGTCAGTAAAAATTTTCAATAGAGAAAAGACATGCTGAAGCATAAGAATGTCGCTTCACCGATTTGTTTTCTAATAAGAAAATAACTGAAAAAAATTTGTTGTGACATTTTTTGCCACTTGTCCCAACGATTCGTTAGGACAGTTTTTGCAGTGTAGAGATATTCATATCTGACCTAATCTTTTGAACTTGCCCTGAATCAGAAAAAAAGAGTTTTAAAATTAATAAGAAAATTTATTATTATTATTATTATTATTATTATTATTATTATTATTATTATTATTATTAAACAATTACTAGAGTATCCCTTTCATAAATCTGTAACGATTTCAGAACACATGAGTTCCAAGGAAAGTCATAAAGAAGCTGAAGCCATGATGAGGTTGCGTCATCCAAATTTGGTCAAATTATTTGGACTGTCGTTCGATAAGGACAGTGCCTTTATAGTTATGGAATTTCAAGAAAAAGGATCAGTTTTAGACTACATAAACAATGGTAGATTTCCCCCCTTTTTTTATCAAATAGGCCATATATATATATATATATATATATATATATATATATATATATATATATATATATATATATATATATATATATATATATATATATATATATATATATATATATATATATATATATATATATATATATATATATATATATATTATATATATATATATATATATATATATATATATATATATATATATATATATATATATATATATAATATATATATATATATATATATATATATATATATATATATATATATATATATATATATATATATATATATATATATATATATATATATATATATATATATATATATATATAGGTGGAGATTAACTAGTAGACAGCTAAAAGACATTGCTAAACAAGTAGCTTCTGGGATGGATTATCTTAGCCAGAGCAATTTCATTCACAGAGATCTGTCTGCGAGAAACGTTTTACTGGACGACAATCTAGTAGCCAAAATAGCTGATTTTGGGTTATCGAGAAACTTACAGGTATTCCTACACTGTAAAAACTGTCCTAACGAATTGTTGGGACAAGTGGCAGAAAATGTTACAGTAAAATTTTCAGTAGAGAAAAGACATGTTAAAAACAAGAAAGTTGCTTCACCGATTTATTTTCTAATAAGAAAATAACTGAAAAAATTTACTGTGGCATTTTTGAAACTTGTCCCAACGATTCGTTAGAACAGTTTTTGCGGTGTATAAATCAGCTGTTCTTAACCTGTATACCACGGTTACTCGGGGTTGCTCCCCAATTTCTTCAAAAAGACTTGTAGAAAAATAATGATCTTTAATAATTAAAATAGAAAGATATAATTAATAAATGAAAAAAAAAACGAAAGAAAAGTAAACGTAGAGGAAAAGTTTTCTTAAAAATTAAAAATAAAAATAAAAATATAATAAAAATTGAAGAAAATCTTTAAATATCTTAAAAATTGAAGAAAATCTTTAAATATCTTAAAAATTGAAGAAAATCTTTAAAATATCTTAAAAATTGAAGATAATCTTAAAAATAAGTATAGAAACCGCTTAAACATATGTATAGAATCTGAACCACACTAATTTTTAGCCATTAAGTTCGATTTAATAAGTCATGTAAGTGAAATGTAGCACCAATCTTCTCAAAAATAATAATAAAAATATGAATATAATACGCTCTCGTCTCTTTAAATTTTAAAAGACCCTTCATGAAAAACTTTAAATAAATATTTGATATAATTTAGGGATTTAAATCTTTGAATCAAGTCTTGGGGTCCGATCCATAAAAGATATTTAAAAAGGGTTAATGCTAATTAATAATAATAATAATAATAATAATAATAATAATAATAATAATAATAATAATAATAATAATAATAATAATAATAATAATAATAATAATAATAATAATAATAATAATAAAATAAAATAAAAAAAAAAAAAAAAAAAAAAAAAATAATATATATATATATATATATATATATATATATATATATATATATATATATATATATATATATATATATATATATATATATATATATATATATATATATATATTAGGGATGGAGTGAAGTATCGGTATCGGTATCGTATTAAGTATTGGCATATTTTCCGATATGCATCGGTATCGGTATCGGCCAATTTTTTGGATAAGAGTAAAGGTATCGGTATCGGTAGTAGTATCGGTATATTTTAGGTATCGGGTATCGGTATCGGTAATTTTTAGTATCGGTATCGGTAAAAATTTGTATCGCTATATATATATATATATATATATATATATATATATATATATATATATATATATATATATATATATATATATATATATATATATATATATATATATATATATATATATATATATATATATATATATATATATATATATATATATATATATATATATATATATATATATATATATATATATATATATATATATATATAATATTATATATATATATATATATATATATATATATATATATATATATATATATATATATATATATATATATATATATATATATATATATATATATATATATATATATATATATATATATATATATATATATATATATATATATATATATATATATATAATATATATATATATATATATATATATATATATATATATATATATATATATATATATATATATATATATATATATATATATATATATATATATATATATATATATATATACAACTAGGATCTCAGCTATGAAGATGAAGATGACATAAAAATGCCCTGGAAATGGACAGCTCCTGAAGCTTTTGAAAATCCCCCAAAATGGTCAACGTACAGCGACGTTTGGTCCTACGGTATTTTTCTGTGGGAAATTTATTCCGGTGGTGAACAACCATTTGAAAGTAGGTTTTAAATTAAAGTATTAACATTAGGTTAATTGAAATTATTTACATTGCACTTATCAACGTTCATTATTATTATTATTATTATTATTATTATTATTATTATTATTATTATTGGGGTTGTGAGACATTAGATTCCGAAACTTTAATACAGTTGTAAAATTATGACAAGAATCTTTTTCTTTTTCCTTTTTTCCTTCTTTTTTTCTTCTTTTTCTTTTTTCCTTCTTTTTCTTCTTTATTCTTCTTTATCTTTTCTTTATAATTTTCTTTTTCTACTTTTTTCTTCTTCTTCTATATCGTTTTCTTTTCCTTTTATTTTTTCCTTTTTCTTCTTTTTTTCCTCTTTTTTTTATCTAAATATTATTTTCGTTTTAAGAAAAGAAGAAACTTCAAATATCAAAACGAAAGTTTTTTTGTTCTATGTTCTTTTATATCTTGAATGAAATAAAATAAATAATAAAGTGTAGGGATATATATATATATATATATATATATATATATATATATATATATATATATATATATATATATATATATATATATATATATATATATATATATATATATATATATATATATATATATATATATATATATATATATATATATATATATATATATATATATATATATATATATATATATATATATATATATATATATATATATAATATATATATATATATATATAT
>SEYY01023686.1:27500-29335 GCA_009176605.1 Armadillidium nasatum
CTTTCAGTTAGTATTTTTATTTTTTAAGAACTACACCTGTATTCCAGTTCTCAGGACACAAAATTTAATAAGAAAAGGGTACAACTACAACCATTGTCCAAAGACAAAAAATTTAACCATTATACTCTATAAAGCAGTTTTTCTTTTCTGTCTGATTTTTAAAGTTTAGTAACATAATATTAGAATTTTGCCATTGAATGCAAAGAACCATTATTTACCTAACAAACAAAACCGTCTCGCAAAGCAGAGTATCTATGAGGTAGAGGAATGACGTGACGTCAGCATACATCATTTTATCAGTGAACCTGTGTAACTTATCACATGATGTAATGTCATAGTTGGACTAATGGGATATAAGAGAATACGACAAAATTGTCGACAGAAGTTGTAATGAGATTTTCTTCTGGCAAAGGAATTAAAGCGTAGTCATTCATCGTGTCTGATGGTTCAAATTTATATACTTTATCTCTGATATAACACAAATAATGTAACACAACCCACAATTTATTATCAACCACGAACAAAGGAAATCATGCCATATTTTTTTAACTATAACCATAGAGGTGCGTTTTCCAAGATTCGATCGCTATCCGATGTGTGATCGTTGATGCAGTCGCTGAAACACCATTTAGGTGGCAAAGCAGATTGTTTTCCAGGAAGCTACCAACGGTCGCTAATCTCTCTTCATTTTTTTTTTATAAATACATAAATATCGATATCGGAATAGATTTTAAATTATAGTATCAACAGTGCCTACATTACACACGTAACTAGTTGAACATTTCCTGTATTTTTAGTAACCAGAGTGCATTTGCGTTCCTACTATAAGAAACGTTATTCATATCCACACAGATATATAATATATATAATATATATAATATATATATATATATATATATATATATATATATATATATATATAATATATATATATATATATATATATATATATATATATATAATATATATATATATATATATATAATATATATATATATATATATATATATATATATATATATATATATAATATATATATATATATATATATATATATATAATATATATATATATATATATATATATATATATATATATTAATATATATATATATATATATATATATATATATATATATATATATATATATATATATATATATATATATATATATATATATATATATATATATATATATATATATATATATATATATATATATATATATATATATATATATATATATATAATCCACTGAAGTGCAAAGGTCAGAGGTCTAATAATTTCCACCAGAGTTGGGGAAACATCTGAAATCTGATCAAGTTAAAGGGCGACATGTCCTCATACAAGGCATTTGAAGGCGTGTAAGTCAAAGGAAGTTGGGGAAAATGGATAAAAGAGTGTGATCCAAACTTTACCAGTTGAGTACATGTAAGATTGAGTATAGCGTTTACATCTGGGGTCGGAGAGTTGGAAAAAGAAAGGATGAGACTGTGTAGAAGGCGTGTTGCGCGAGCCCTTCTCAAAAGAAAAGGAATAGTTCATAAGAACAGTGTCCATTGTAATAGCGATAGTAAATAGAGAATGAAATCAACAATTCTACGGGCAGAAAGAGAATTGAGAGAATTTGTGAGAACAGAAGAGTTCATAGGACGAAAAGCCCTAGACTCCACCTTCTCAAGGAGAGCTCTATGAGTGGAACCACCCCAAATGTGTGAGGCGTACTTATTCAGAATCCCTATAAAGGAAAACCAAATGGGGTGGCGAGAAGTAATTGCGAAGGCGCCACAGAGCACCCAGCCATTTAGAGGCTTATTTCGTGTTTAGAAAGAGAA
>SEYY01023687.1:5000-7500 GCA_009176605.1 Armadillidium nasatum
ATATTTAAAAATTCGAATCTGTTCATTAAGATTTTTTTCCTAATTAAATTAATTAATTAATTAATTAATTAATTATTATTATTATTATTATTATTATTATTATTATATTTATTATTATTATTATTATTATTATTATTGTTGTTATATAATAATAATAATAATAATAATATAATAATAATAATAATATTATTATTATTATTATTTTATCTTTATTTCACTATTATTATTATCTTATTTTATTTTTTTTTAAATTTATAATAATAATAAAAAAAAAAAAAAAAAAAATAATAATAATAATAATAAATAATAATAATAATAATAATAATAATAATAATAATAAAAATAATAATAATAATGGTAATAATAATAATAAAAGTAATAATAATAATAATAAATAATAATAGTATTAATAATTTACTAATAATAATAAAAATTATGCTAATAATGAAAGTAATAATCATAACAATTGTAATAATAGTAATAATAATTTATAAAGAATTCTGGTAATAATAATAACAATAATACTCATCATTATCATCATCATCATCACGACCCAACCCGCCAGGCTGGTTCTTGTCGAAAACTACTCCTCTAGAATTTTTTCCACTCATTTCTGTCCTCAAACATTCGGCTCTCTTCCACCTCTTCCAGTGTCTTGCTCCTTCGTTGCATAGCTTCTGCCACCACCTCCATCCATCTCTTCCTCGGTCTTCTCGCAGTCTCTTTCCTTCTGGTCTCCATTTCAGCATCTCTCTCAGCGTCTCTCCTTCTTCCATTCTCTTCACGTGACCAAACCATTTCAGCTGGTTTCTTTCCACGTATTCCAAAATTGATTCCACCTTAATTTCCTCCCTCCCCAATTCACACTCAGCGATCTCCCCTGATGACTTTGAAGACTCTCATTTCCGCGGCTTCAACTCTGCTCTTACGCACTGTATAGATTGCCTAACATTACGAACCGTACAACAACATTGGTCTCAGTATTTTTTTTATATATTAGTACTTTCACTACTATTTTGCTATTCCTCTCTCCTTTAGTAGCGGATACAGCCTTCCCTCATTCTTTGAGAATCTTCCTATTCTCTTCCACAGCTCTTCCTAAAGTCTTCCTTTTTCGTCGAACACACACACAAGTATTTAAACTATCTCGCGTGCTTAGGTCTAGTCCCCTCTATGTTCTTAACTATCTATTCTCTCACCCTTAGCTATTACCATTACATCTGTTTACTCTCCGTTTATTTTCATGCTCATAGAGTTCAACACATCATTCCACCTATTCACAGCTTCCTGAAGATCCTCAGCTCCTGATGTTATCACTTCCACATCATCTGCGTATACAAACGTGATCTCTATTCTCTCTTTTGCATATTCTTAACATTTTATTGCCTCACCTCTTCTATCTGAATCATTCTGATTTCCTCCAGTCTTTATCTTTCTCTCGGGGATGCCTCTACTATTCCCACATCCTCCTCCTCCTGAAAATTCAGCAACTCTTCAAAATATTCTCTCCATCTTTCCGCTACCTCTGTCTCGTCCTGAAGCGGTTTTCTTTCTTTACTCAAAACCACATACGTTTCGGTTTTTCTTTACTTGCTTTCATGTTCTTGGTCATTCCATATACAAATGTTTTCTTGAGCCCTTCATATCCTCTTTCAATTTTCTTCCAATTCTGATAAATATGGAATCTTTATTTCATCATTTCACATCTTCTGCATGATTTCTTGCTCTCACATATTCTCTTCTATTTCCCTCTGTTCTTTGTCTTCATCCATTTCCAATATTCTTTTTGTTCTTGAGATTCACGGCGTTTTTTAACCTCCTCATTTCAACCTCATTGTCCTCTTCCTTCTTCCTCCTCCGATTTTCTTCATTTTCCATTATTTCATTTGCAGCTCGATCTACTTCTTCTCTAAAGGCTTCCCAACTCTCAAAAGAATTTCCTGTTCCTTCTGCCCCTTCTTTCATATTTCAGAGTGATTCTTTCATTAAATTATGATGATGATGATATATAAATAACAATAAAAGTTATGGAAATAAAAATAATAGTAATATTTATAATAATATACTAATAATAATAATAATAGTAATAATATGAAAAATAACAAAAATTATAATGAAAATAAGATGAAAATAATAATTAAAAATAATAAAAGAAAATATTAAATAATAATAATAATAATAATAATAATAATAATAATAATAATAATAATAATAATAATAATAATAATAATAATAATATATAATTAATTAAGTAATGAAAATAATTTATATAAATAATAATAATAATAATAATAATAATAATAATAATAAAATAATAATATAATAATAATAACAATTATTAATAAAAAAAAAAAATAATTGTAAGAATATTTACAATAATAAAAATAAGAATTTAATTTAATGATAATAATAATAATAATAACAAAATTAATAATAGTAAAAATAAATAATAAATATTATATAATTATTATTATTATTATTATTATTATTATTATTATTA
>SEYY01023688.1:7500-10000 GCA_009176605.1 Armadillidium nasatum
AAACAACATTCGTATTTCTTCTTTATATTAAAAATCTCCCTCCTTTATACATTCCTTAAAAAACCCTTACGGGCAGGGTATTTGAGGGTGGGGGGCAATGTTCAGAAGAGTCCCGATTTTTGGTCAGAAAAAAAATGGTCACCTTAGACTAGACTCACTAGAGAATAATTTTCACTCCATCGCCCAATGTCTTCCCATTCGCTCATAATTGCTCAAAGGGCATATCCAAAGTTTACCCTATTATATGGTAAACTTTGGCATATTCATGTCACTTTCGACTCTAAACCATGAATACCTACATGTATAAATATACAGTACAAACTCCCCTACCACCTTCACATACGACATATGCTACGCATTCAATATGCGCACCTTTTTTTAACTTATTTTGTTAAATTTATGAAAAATCGTGTAGCCCTGTAGATGCCAAAAGAATCAGCATACACAGTTCACTCCTTACCTTCTAACCCCACTATCATTGCTTGGGAGTTTCCTGTCTTTCTTTGACCGGGGTAATTTTTCTAAGGATCTGCTCACTTTCTGAGTGTGCAGTCTTCTTTCTTCACCAATCTCAGCAATTCTTTTAGCTTTTATTATAATTTCCATTCTTTTGAACACATTCTTACATCTTCTTCACCAGATCTCTTTCTACTTTCAACTGAAACTCAGGTGTAGGAATTTTCCTCCTTGAAGCATACTCTATTTTTCCTTACACACTATACAAAAATTAACCAGGATAAAATTTTCATTTTCATCTGTTCACAAAGTTAAAAGATATATTTCTATTTAGGAATCAGGGAACTGCAAGTTCCTATTAAGCTGGAAATAAATATTTATTCACTGTCTCTGTCCTCGGTTTACATCCAAAGAATACTGGGAGTATGCAAGCAAAGACTTTGTTCTTAATTTGGAATTATTCGAATTATCTACCTTGAGACTTTGACTTTAAACCTAGGACTAAAGATTTAATACTGAATTTTTGAGCAACTCCGTTGACTTTCATGCATTCACCAATTACGTATAAGCTCCAAAAGTTACACATTCCCTCTTCTTCTTCCTGGAAAACATCTTCCTTGATAATTGTAGTAATTAACCTACACCAACCTCTTTTTTTTTCCTAGGTTAGTTGTTATTCCCAATCTGGTTAAAGCGCCCTCTCCCCCCAGTAATGTTTACGGATATGTGAAAAAGATTGAATAACGGAGTAATTAGTGTAAGCTCACAGGACGAATGGTATATCTAGAAAAGAAGAAATAAGTGAAGATAAATTAAGCATCCAGAAATCAGCCTCGAAACGTCGATAAATCCATTAAGCGGAAACTTCGATTATGACGTCAATTTCGAGAGTAAAATTGCCATCTTTTCGCCTCTAAAATGACGAACAGAAAGCTAATTTTTAAACAGTTTTTGGTAAGTCTAAATAAAATCTTGGATAGAAGGGACAAATAAAAATAGTACTTTTTTCTAGATCCTAGAACAGTGTCAAATGTCTTTATACCTTACCAAATTTAATAATTTTGGTTCAGTTTGATTATATGGTGAAACCATAATCTGTGGATAAACTCGTATGCAAATACATTATTATAAGAAGGTTCCTTAAAGCAACAAGAGTTCTTTACCATAGTTGTACAGTCGTCAGCAGAAGTTCGTTCCTATTTAGCTGGAAATAAATATTTATATAAAATGGAGATCATTTCAGGTTCAGCCAATCACAGTTTAATTAAGCCCCGCTGAATGTTTTTATTTTCTTTTTATTCAAAATAGAGCTTTTATGAACTCCATTTTATATAAATATTTATTTCCAGCCTAATAGGAACGAACTTCTGTTGACGACTGTACATCTAAACGAAGCTGATATACAGTTTTTTGTCAACATCTCTAAGAATACAATTTGATCATTTATCTATTCAACACAGTCTTCCATAGGACTTTAGCAAATATATATATATATATATATATATATATATATATATATATATATATATATATATATATATATATATATATATATATATATATATATATATATATATATATATATATATATATATATTTTATATTCCACATTTCACCCTTCCAACTTTCGTGGGGTGCTGCGCGCCATAATTCCCTAACAAACACAAACACACCCCTATATCCCTTTCATCTTCCTTCACCACCGCCATCCGTCTCGCTCACTTCTTTCTTCAAAACTCAAACTCCTTCCTCCCAAAATCTCCCTCACCCCATCCATACATCTCCACTTTGGCCTTCTTCTTCCCTTTAACTCCTCCACCTCGGATCTTAAGAAATCTGCCTCCACCCATACATCTCCCTTATTCTTTTGTTCTAATCATATATACCCTTTTAAAACCACATATCGCTCTCAATCACTTCATCTCAAATACATTCAAACTCTTTCTTGCCTGAACATTCATCATGTATGTTTCATACCCATACATTTCAGATGGCAAACACAAACACTCAAGCATTCTTACCTTTATTTCCTTCGACATTATCC
>SEYY01023688.1:15000-17500 GCA_009176605.1 Armadillidium nasatum
TCGTTTTAACTGTGGCCTTCTCTTGATTTCTTTTCCTTTTTATTTAAAACTGCCATTGCAGACGGCCACCGTTCATCCTTTAAATCTATAAAGAGTGAAATTCCACAGTGTTTTATTCTATCTTCCACCATGTTTACAGTATTTCGTTAATGATATTCTCTCTCTTTATTTCATCACCTATCTACTTCTATGCCAACGACTCTCCCATTCATTAAACCTTTTATTTTGAGAGACGCCTCATCCAGCAACAATTTATTCAAGATATGAAGGTGGCTTTGGAGTACCAACCTCTGATCATTCTCAAATTTCTATATCAGACACTAAAAAAATGGTTATTTTCAATGACTCGATATAAGCTTTCACACAATTACTACAATCTTCGTGAACTCAAACCATCTTCTGATATTAATTTCGTGATGTTTTCTTTTTCTCGTGATTTTTCCTGGTAGGATCACATTATTTCCCTTTCTAAACAAGTTTCTAAAAGATTAGGTGCTTTGTGAACCCTTCAAAATTTCATCACTTCACCCCAGTTGCTTGCTCTTTACAGAGGTTTCGTTCATCCCTATATGGCGTATGCTTTGTATATGTGGAGGGGGGGGGGGTAATTTCACCCATATAACTCTTTTTGAAAAGGTGGAGTCTAAAGTTTTTCATCTTATCAATTGTATGACTGCCACTAATTCCCTTTCTACTCTCTAAACTGTTGCCTCACTCTCTTTACACTATCGATATTACAACTGACATTACTCTTCTAAATTCTTCAGTTACGTACTTATTCCACTCGATGCTCGTGCGACAAGCCTTTTTACACAGTCTCATCCCATCTCTGTCCAATTCTCTAGCCCCATTGGTAACTGCCTATGCTCAATCTTACAGATACTCCCCTCGTAAAGTCTGGAACACACTTCCATAACTATTTTCTCAATTTTTTTACTTGCACATTTTCACACATCGTTTGTTTGGACATGTCGGCCTTTTTCCAGGCTCAGGTTTTCAAAGTTTCTCCAACTCTGATGGAATTTGGTAGACCTCCTGCCTTTGCCCACCGGAGGATATATATATATATATATATATATATATATATATATATATATATATATATATATATATATATATATATATATATATATATATATATATATATATATATATATATATATATATATATATATATATATATATATATATATATATATATATATATATATATATATATATATATATATATATATATATATATATATATATATATATATATATATATATATATATATATATATATATATATATATATATATATATATATATATATATATATATATATATATATATATATATATATATATATATATATAATATAAATAGGATGTAGACGCCATTCGAAATATGAAATTACCTCCCTCCCCTAATATAGCAGGTGGGCTGTTGGAGAACATCCCACTCTATTTCGATGCTCAGTTTTTCATCCCTTTTCGCGACACATTTCCAGGCTTTTATACATGAAGGTATTTATTTCCATAAGGCATTCCTTCATTCATACACCACACATACTTACTCCGTAAACTAACTTTTTATATCTTACAACAGCTCAAATTAACAAGCCTAGTAAAAGACAAGAGGAGTGGAGTGGCTTAAAAAAAGAAAAAAAGTCCCTCATTCATTCCTCACTCCATCATCACCACTTGAGAGTTAACAGCGTCCAGGTGGTGTGGTTAGTGACGTGACGAAATTTCAAACTTCGTTCTGGTGCACTGGTTTCTTAATTCATTAATTCTAATTTTCCATTGTGTTAAATATCACCTTTCCTCTTTCATATCTCACTTCTTATTCTTAATTGAAACCCAGAGACTTAAACGTCATGAAAGGTATCCTTATTCTGCTCCTTCTTACTATCTTTATCCTCAATATTCATCTGAAGGAAGTTGTCATCTCTATGTGCGTTATGACGTTGTTTGTTCTCGTGTCTTGGAGTCCTGAATTTTCATCCTAATAGCTCAGGCTTTCCCTCCAATTTAATAGTTTTATATTCCTCCTTTTAACTCAACTAAATATTTGAATTCCATAACAGAGTCGTTCTCTAGTCTTCCTCTTCTTAAATCATTACCCTTGGTAATTTCAATTTCTGTCACACCCAATGGCTTCCCACTAATTCTCAAGATACAAGAGATAAACTCACAAATCATTTTTCTATCCTGAATAACCTTGAACAGTTAGTTTAACTCCTACCCGTACCACTGACCGTCTCAGAGGCGAATCTATCATTCTAAACCTATTTTAGGCTTTCGATTGTTCTCTGTTTTCTATTAAACTCTTTCCTCCTCTGGGTTCTCCCGATTGCCTTCTTATCTCTGTATCCTGTTCTATATATATATATATATATATATATATATATATATATATATATATATATATATATATATATATATATATATATATATATATATATATATATATATATATATATATATATATATATATATATATATATATATATATA
>SEYY01023688.1:27500-47500 GCA_009176605.1 Armadillidium nasatum
CACCCATGCAGGCACCAGCACGAATTCCAGGTTAATGTGTGGGCTGATATGAATTGGCGACAACCTCATCTGTCCTCCTAGAGGACGTCTCCCTGGCAGTTCGTCGCGACATGTTGAATATGCTTGACGAAGTTCCAGCCCACTTTTCGAGACCTTTTCACCAGAATCTGGATGTTACGTATCACAAATCGCTCTACTAGAAGCTGGACACCCGTGGCTTGGCAGCTACGGTCCCCCGACTTCAAACCTTTGGATTATTATTTTGGGAACACCTGAAAGCTCTCATGTACAGAGACACTGTTCGATGAGTAAAATCTCTTCGACATCGTATCTTCGGATCGGTGTGAAGATATTCATACGCATGCCGATGTTTTTCACAAACTTCGTCATTCCTTGCTCAGACTGGTCGAAGCTTGCATTGCTGCAAATGAGTCTCATTTCGAACACTATAAATAAAAAATCTTACCATACCTATGAGTGGGATTTTGATGTGTATCACCACAGCCTGCCTCGTATGTTAATAACACTGCAACATTAATGATGTTTTTCCATGTTTGTTCCTGCGGGTAATGCATGTATTTGCCCTATGTATTCTTTTCTCGTTTATATTTTTTTATTGGCACTTGTTCCTCCAATAGCCGTTTCGTACGTCACTGTTTACCTAGTATTCATATATATATATATATATATATATATATATATATATATATATATATATATATATATATATATATATATATATATATATATATATATATATATTATATATGTTATTAAAAAATATTAAATGATACTGAAACTTCCGTTTCTTCTTGTAAAAGAATATTTTATTATGTATCAAAAATATTTTCCTTAAATCTTTTTAATTCATTAAATTGCATACATTGCATTTTATAGAAATAATTTTTCCATCCAGCATTTAACATTCATTTATACCTATTTTAATCTTAACTTTAGTTTAAAATGGTTCGTCGTCGTATATAAATTTAATTTTATATTTGTTCTGTATTGTAATTGATGTAAGGTTATATTTTTGAGCCAATTCTTTAAATTGTGTTTTATGCTCTTCGTATTCAGGGTAACATTCTTTATCATTGTAACTCTTTATAAAGTCTTTTCGATTAATGAGAAATTCTTTCCTGTCAGTAACGTTGTTGGAGGTGTGAATCATGACGTCAGGACATGTCATAGTCCATACATTGAGTTTCTGCAACCTCATAAACCAATCGAGTTTTCTCATTTCGAAAGATAGATTAAAATCCGGAAGAACTTCTTTAAATAAATGAGTGTCAACGAGAAATGAGTTTGACGTGACGTCACAAAAGAAACAAGCTTCTTTAGAGTATTCGTAACCATTAATTATATTGAAATGAGAACCTTGAAGCTTAAGTTGAGAACATGTGTAATCCCATCCGCCGTCTTTTCCCCTCTCTGCAAACCCGATCACTCCAACCACTTTTACTTCTTCAATTGTGTTCAATAGGCGTGTAATATTTAGGTCAGGAGTTACTGCAAGTGGTTCATGCAATATTAAGGTGAAGGGGGTTTCTATTGAACGAAGGATTGTCTTCAAAACAGGCTCATTCCAATTTATCACATAAAACCTATGGAAGATATATATATATATATATATATATATATATATATATATATATATATATATATATATATATATATATATATATAATATATATATATATATATATATATATATATATATATATATATATATATATATATATATATATATATATATATATATATATATATATATATATATATATATATATATATCTATATATATATATATATATATATATATATATATATATATATATATATATATATATATATGTCTTTGCCTGTGAGTGCTGGTCCCAGCTTTAAATAACAGCATGAGAATGGAATATAGCAAATAACAAATCCTACCTCAGTGACATTATCCCCATCATGAAATCCTTGAAGAGGTCGATTCCCTGCACCTGACTGATTCGTAGCTAAAAGAATCTTCATCGTCTTCCACTGCTTCCTAATCTGTGAAATTAGTTTCACTTTTCCCTCTGGTCTATTCCGAACCTCCCCACTACCACAAACGTCAACCAGAATCGTCACGAGATGGTTCAAATCAGTGGTTGATGGAGAAATCCTGTGAGAACTGAGGTTAAATTCTGGCTTTACGACTCCGTAGTCTAAAATATTCGTATTAAAACGAAATTTCAAATCTTCAGAATTATATTCTGCTGAATTTGATTCTTGAAGATTATCTTTAACCATGAAGGAGTTTGGAAGGATACTTGATTGGTATCTGTGGTCGAGAAGGCCAACGACTGTTCGGATTTCTAAAAGAGCTTTAAGAATTTTGCCCTTGTCTGAAATAATAATAATAATAATAATAATAATAATAATAATAATAATAATAATAATAATAATAATAATTAAAATACTAATACTAATAATAAAATTGAAATAACAATTAAATAGTAATACTTATAATTAAAATAATAAAACTAATATTTAAAATAATAATGCTAATAATCAAAATAATAATAAAAATAATCTTTAAACTTTAATCTTTATTTATTTTTTCAGTTACAAATTTACATATACAAATATCGTGAGTTTACATGTTTTGATACTAAACTGAAATGGGCTTCTGGGGAGACGAATTAGTATAATAAAAACAATAGTAATAATTATTTTAAGGTAAATACAATATTATTATTATTATTATTATTATTATTATTATTATTATTATTATTATTATTATTATTATTATTATTATTATTATTATTATTATATTTAATCATTTAGTAGTAGTAGTAGTGGTAATAGTAATATAATAATTTTTTAATATAATAATATAAAATAATAAGTAATATAATAATAATATAAATATAGTACTATAATTACCAATTTGTTCCCCAGCTTCTATTAACCTTTGAAGCCAAGTGTCGATGAAATTGAATAAAACTTTCTTTATTTGTATCGACGTAAGGAAGCATCTCATCGATGTCTGTTAATTCAATGATTCCCTCTGAGGAAAAAAAATCCTTTTAAGGAGGTAAATTCCTTATAGTCAAAGAAACTGTAATAATAATATTTATAGATGAGCTTTCTATTCTATCTTCTAAATTTGATTTTTATACCCATAAATTAGTGTATTTTGATGTATATTTATGTGAAATTAAAAAAATGTTCATTATCAGGAAGTCCTTATCAGTCAGTTTATCTGAACTACCTCAAGTGTGAATTTCATGGACATTTTAAGTTACATACTGTGTTACTGCAATGCAAAAATTGTCCTAACGAATTCGTTGGGACAAGTGGCAAAAAATGTCACAACAAATTTTATTCAGTTTATTTTCTTATTAGAAAAGAAATCTGTGAAGCGACTTTCTTATGCTTAAAATATCTCTTCTCTATTGAAAATTTGTCCCAACGATTCGTTAGGACAATTTTTTGCAGTGCGACAATGAATCATATAAAAATGCTGAGACCGATAGATTAAAGAAACATTAAAATTAATTTATTTCTTACCTGCATTGTAATAAATAACTCCAAAGGCAATTGCAGCACCTAAGAGAGCAAAACCTTTGATTGATAAGTGATGATTCATCATAATCTTGGGCTTTATTTTCATATAAAATTTAAAAAGACATGCAAAATAATTGCTAATATAATTTGGCAGTGATTAAACAATTATTACATAATTTTTGTTCAACATTTTGCATCCTTATGATTTTAAGTTCTTAAGAAATACAAACTAAACAAGTATTAAAAAAAAAACCTGTAAATTGAAAGTAAATTCTCAATATAACATTATTGGGAATAATTAATCTGTTAATTAACCTAAAGTTTATATTAAAATGTTTTAAATTTAAAATAAAATTATAGGGAATAATTAATGTGTTTAATTAACATGAAGTATATATTAAAATGTTTTAATTTTAATATAATATTATTGGGAATATTTAATCTGTTTAATTAATCTGAAGTAAAATATTAAAAAGTTTTAAATTTAATATAATAATAAGTAATCTGTTTAATTTTTTTTTTTTTTTTTTTTTTTTTTTTTTTTACAGATCGCCACCGCTCACGGGCAGAGCCCTTTTCAAGGAGGGGGCACGTACACATGGAGAAGATTCATTTAAACATACACACCTAACGCACAGCCCTCAGGTGGGCGCAGACGGAAGCCTTGAAGAGAGGAAGATTAAATACAGGAGGAAAAATAGATGAAGGTAGAGAGTTCCACAGAATAGAGGTGGCTGGAAAGAAAGAGATACCACAACGGGCTAGCCTGGGATTTCCTACGTTCACACAAAATTGGTGAGAAAGCAGGGCACCCCTTGTGCAACGAGGACGACGCAATGGTGGAGGAATGCGAGAGGCCAATTCCCTCGAGCACCTGCCATTGTAGTACCTATAGAAAAGAGATATCGCGCCAATGTCACGTCGCAGAGACAGAGGGTCAAGAGAGTTTGAAAGTAGGGGACAGTTAATTAATCTTTTAGCTTTTGACTCAACTCTATCCAGAAGAGAGGAGGAGCCGGAGCCCCCCAAATGTGAGAACAGTACTCCATACAAGGGCGAATAAGACCCTTATATATTTGGAGTAACTGTTCAGACCAAGAATGTTAATGTTATTTACAGGTGAGACGGGAGAGCCATCGAAGAGGATAGGAAAGTTAAAAGGTGTTTTTGAGAGGGAGATGTGAAGAAGTTGAGTTTTTAAAGAGTTGAATTTCACAAGGTTGCTATGACCCCACCGGGAAATCCCATCCAGATCGGCAAGAATAGAATCGGAAAGTTGAAGACGAGAAGCAACTCTAGAAGCAAAAGAGGGAGCAGATTTGAAATGAGTAGAAGAATGTAGAGTTGAATCATCAGCATAAGAGTGAACAGAGTTAGAAGTGCAGTTGAGAAGATCGTTAATGAAAAGTAAGAATAAGGTTGGAGATAAAACAGAACCCTGAGGAACACCACAGTTGACAGAAAAGGAGGAAGAGGTCGCTCCATCTACAACTGCCGAGAATGGAACGATCTGAGAGAAAACTAGACAATAGTAAGCAAAGAGAAGGAGGAAACCCAAAGGAGGGAGCTTGGAGAGCAGTGACGCATGCCATACCCGGTCAAAAGCCTTGGATATGTCAAGCGCCACCACACAAAACTCCCCGAAGTCCCTAAGGGCAGAAGACCATAGATCAGTAAGATAGGAAAGTATGTCACCAGTTGACCTCGAGCGTCGAAAGCCATACTGGTGATCAGAAAGAAGAGAATGAGACTCCAAATGATCCAGGAAATGAGAGTTGAGAAGAGTTTAAAATTTTTTAGATAGAACACAGGTGAGAGCTATAGGTCGATAGTTAGAAGGGTCAGATCGACTACCTTTTTTTCGGGATCGGTTGAACAAGTGCACGCTTCCAGCATTGAGGAAAAGTATTAGTATTAAGGCATAGAGAGTAGAGCTTGAACGAGGACAGGCGCTAACTCGGAAGCACACTCCCTCAGAACACGAGGGGAAATGCCATCCGGGCCACTGGCCTTCCTGACGTTCATAGATTTCAGGATCCCATGCACCTGATCATGAGTAATTACAGGCAGAGACATGGGACACCTGAGAGGAGAAGGAGTAGGAGGAGGGATGCCTGAATCGAGCAGGGTGGAATTAGATGAAAAAAGGAGGCCGAAGAGATTAGGCTTTCAGAAGGACTATTAGCAACAGAACCATCAGAGCGAATAAGAGGAGGAAAGGCAGATTTACAGAAGTTGTTAGAGATATGTTTGACAAGAGGCCAGAAGTTTTTATCAGTAGGAGAGCCATAGAGGTCAGCGTACTTCCTTTTATGAAAGTACGCTTAGTCCGTCGAAGAACATCCCTGCAACGATTCCGAGCTGAATGAAAATTAGCAAGAGTGATAGGAGAAGGAGAGTTTTTCCATTCACGATAAGCACTGTCTCTCTCACGAAGGGCAAGAGAACAACCGTCATCGAACCATGGATTTTGAGGAGAAAAGGATTTAGTTGAAGAAGTATAAATTAACCTGAAGTAATAAATTAAAATATTTTAAATTTAATATATTATTCATTGGGAATTATTTATCTCTTTAATTAACCTAAAGTATACCTTAAAATGTTTTTAATTTAATATAAAAATAGAGGGAATTATTATACTATTTAATTAACCTAAAGTATACATTAAAATGTTTTAAATTTAATATAATATCACTAGAAATAAGTAATTTGTTTAATTAAACTAAATTTTACATCAAAATGTTTTAAATTTAATATAACATCTTTAGAATAATTAATCTGTTTAATTAACCTAAAGTATACATTAATTAAATTGTTTTAAATTTAATATAATATCATTGGGAATAATTAATCTGTTCACTTACCCTGAAGAACATATTAAAATGTTTTTTTTTTTTTTGTTTTTTTTTAAACTAATAAAATTAATAAACAATTAATAAAATTATATCAATTATGCTTTAGAACATAATGTTAAAAATTATTGAATAAATAAATAAGAATTGCAAAATATTAATTTGTTTAAGATTTAATTTAAATATTGCGCTTCAAAAATTATCCCAACGAATAGTTGGGACAAATGGCAAAAATGTCAGTAAAATTTTCTTCAGTACAAAAAAGACATGTTATGCATAAGAAAGTCGTTTTCACTGATTTATTTACTAATAAGAAAATAGCAGAAAAATGTTTGTTGTGACATTTTTGCCACTTGTCCCAACGATTCGTTAGTACAAATTTTGCAGTGTAGGCTCAAATTTAATTACAAAATTTCTGAATGAGGATTGTTTATTCAGAAATTAAATAGTTTTTAGTATAATATATATTATATAATATATATATATATATATATATATATATATATATATATATATATATATATATATATATATATATATATATATATATATATATATATATATATATATATATATATATATATATATATATATATATATATAGTTAATAAGTTCCTTAAATTAAAAATGTTTTTCCACATTCTTTCAGTTCTGGTTAATACCAATAATCTTTTTTCAATATAAAGTGACAAAAATAAATTACAATAATCTATATATTTTCATAAACAATTAACAATTCATTGTAAATTATTTCAATATGGCAACATCACTTTGCACTAAATTTTTATTATTAATTAAGGCACATCAAAATGCTTTCATTTAAGGATCGTATGACGTTTCTAAGAGAACACAACGTTTCTATAAGAATGGCAAGTTTCCATCCATAGGATGAATGTCAAGACATAAAGGATGAGATGGAATTAAACATTTTGGCCAGAAATAGTCAGACTTTTTAAAACGCCAGTGAGCTTCGTGTTTTAATAAGTTTCCACCGTACCTTTCCATAGCAGATTTTCCAGGATTGAAGAAGGCAGCTTACTCTCACGTCTCCAACCTTAACATAACTATGAAGAAAACATTTTGTTTTTAGTATGGTTAAAATATCATTATTTGCTGTGTTGGTTAAATTTGAAGTCCATAATGAAGGGGAAAAATCTAAGTTTCTTTTTTCTTTTAGGATTACCTTTGCAACTCCAACGGGATCTTTTATAAATTCCTTTGCTTTAACTACGTAATAACCAAACAATAAACAAGGAACATCTTCTGGAATATCATTTATATCAGTCAAGAAGGGGTAGACTTTGTTCCAAGAATCAAACCTAAATCCTCCCTCCCAAGTAATTCTGAAGTACGTTTGTAGATCTTCAGTATTAGCAAAACTGTTAATATTAATAGGAAAATTTTCTATTCCGTAAATTATCGATTTCCATTTCAAAAAATTTGCTTCGTTAAGATTTTCAAATGTTACATCGTCATCAAAATCCCACGGGATATGATCCTTAAACTTAACAGCTCCTAAATTGCTTCCTATTTCCAACCTATGAGAAATGAGCAAATTTTCCATTTGCGTTGTAAACTTTTTAATCATATTGTTCTTTATTTGTAAGCAACATTTTGGTAGCAAGTACTGCCTAACTCTAGATCTGGCCCTACATTGGTATTCAATTTCATCACAACTGAAGATTAAAACAGTCCCATTGGGAAAGCTTATGTAACTCACTTCGTATTTTTTAACAAGTTTTCTATACACACGCTTCATGTCTAAATATTCAAGATTTTTAATCATTGACTTGTCATGTGTTTCTTCACATAGTTTTTCTTTTACTTTAACAATTTCAATCCTTTCAGATTTTCTGCTTGGACAAAACAAGGTTAATATATTATGTCTTTGTAACTGTATTGCCCAGTCTATTTGACTGGCAGGAAGCGGGAAACTATAATCGGGTTTGATTTCTTGTAATATACTTGTAGCAGCAAGAAAGGACGTTGATACTACGTCACAGAAATAACAATTATCGTCAACAGAATCATATCCTTGGAATAATCTCAAATTATCTCTTTCAAGGGAAAGTTGCAAACAAGAAAATTGAAAATCATTCTCTGATATTTCTCCTTCTATTCCAATGACTCCAACTTCTTTAATTCTGTTGTAAACATCGAAGAGTTTAGTAAGATTTAGATCTGGTGTCACTGCTCTTCTTGAATGAAAATATAAAACAAAAGGAGTTTTAACAGAAGACAGAAGAGCTCCAAGAGGATTATCATTCCATGAAGAACACTGGATCTAATATATATATATATATATATATATATATATATATATATATATATATATATATATATATATATATATATATATATATATATATATATATATATATATATATATATATATATATATATATATATATATATATATATATATATATATATATATATATATATATATATATATATATATATATATATATATATATATATATATATATATATATATATATATATATATATATATATATATATAGTATATATATAATAGATGAAGTAGAAGAAGAATAATTTTCAAAGAACATTTTAAGATTAAAAACCGATGCGAACTGCGATATGTATAGAATAGACTCTGTTACTTGGATAGATTGTAAATGGAGGTATGAACTTATCTGGCTGGCACTCTATTAAAGCTAATCAATAAAAAAGAAAATTTTTAATTTATTTAAGTATTTTAAAGCTTAATTAGGGAAATAATTTTCTTATTGTTAATGTGATGTTATTTTAAAATTTGAAACATTAGGTAATTTCTTGGTTGCATTCAAGAAATTTTTGCTGTTGTAATCAAATCAGTCCTGTAGATGATTTATTTATTTATTTATTTATTTTTTAATAGTTCACCACCACTTAAGGGCAAAGCCCTTATCAAGGAGGGGACGAATACAATAGAATACCTATAGTCCGATAAAATTATATGGAAGGGTAGGTTTGATTTACAAATTTTGCGTTGCTAACCGTTGAAACGTTAATAAAAGTTTAAAATCTTTGTTTTAGTTAGGAAGTTCTGTTTTCTTTACTATTAAATTTTAATATTTTGTTTAAAATATAATAGTAACAATATATATATATATTATATATATATATATAATATATAATATATATTATATATATATATATATATATTATATATATATAATATATATATATATATATATATATATATATATATATATATATATATATATATATATATATATATATATATATATATATATATATATATATATATATATATATATATATATATATATATATATATATATATATATATATATATATATATATATATATATATATATATATATATATATATATATATATATATATATATATTATATATATTAAGTATGTCTTGAGAGTTTATAGCGGACTTTAAACTTTGAGATTTTTTCTCTCTTCTTTCTCATTCTCCCTCTCAATATATATATATATATATATATATATATATATATATATATATATATATATATATATATATATATATATATATATATATATATATATATATATATATATATATATATATATATATATAATATATATAATATAATAATAGATATAATATATATATATATAATGTATATGGAAAAAAGAGAGAAAGCGTGTAAGATAGATAGATAGATAGATATATAGATAGATAGATAGATAGATAGAAAGAAAGAGAGAGAAAGAGAAGAGATAGATAGATAGATAGATAGATAGATAGATAGATAGATAGAGAGAGAGAGAGAGAGAGAGAGAGAGAGAGAGAGAGAGAGAGAGAGAGAGAGAGAGAGAAAGAAAGGGATTTGCTTACCTTCATTAACTGTATATTGCGAAAGGTCTGATGATGAATTTTATCACCTTGTTTCTTATCAAGTGCAAGAATTCCTTTCAGGAATCCCAATTTATTGATAATTTTTGCAATTTCTTCCAAATCTTTCTCATAAATTTGATTTTCTTCGGAATTTGCTTCACAATAATTGATAAGAACAGTTACTAATGAATTTAAGTTTGGTGAAGATCTTTCTGAGTTTGAAGAAATTTCTTCCTCTGAAAGTTCGACTTTCCAAAGTCTTGACTTTTGACTTTCTGAAGACTTCAATTTGAGAATTTTGGAATTTTTTATTGAATTTTTCTTTTTAATAAAATCGGGAAAATTTGTGTAGAAAAATCTCTTATCAAGAATTTTTACAATATGCTCAAGTCTTTCTAAGGCTCCATTTCGGTTCCCTTTCACTGAAATATATATATATATATATATATATATATATATATATATATATATATATATATATATATATATATATATATATATATATATATATATATATATATATATATATATATATATATATATAAATATTATATTATATAATATAAATATATATATATATATATATATATATATATATATATATATTATTATAATATATATATTATATATATATATATATATATATATATATATATATATAGTACTAGTACTTTTCCTCAGTGTTGGAAGCTCGCATTAATTCAACCTATTCCGCTATTTTAAGAAAGGTAGCCGCTCTGATTCTTCTAACTATCGCTCTATAGCTCTCACTTGTATTCTTTCTAAGATCTTTGAAACCCTTCTGAACTCTGAAATGAATGGAATCCCATTCCTTCTTTCTATTCATCAGTGTGACTTTCGACATTCGAGGTCTACTGGTGATTTGCTTTCCTATCTCAATGATTTATGATCTTCTTCCTTTAGGGACCATGGAGAGACTTGTGTGGTGGCGCTTGACATATCTAAGACATTTGACCTAGTATGGATTGCGTCGTTGCTTTGCAAGCTCCTCTCCTTTGGGTTTCCTCCTTCTCTTCGCTTACTTATGTCTAGATTTCTTTCTAATCGTTCCATTTCGACTGTTGCTGATGGGATAACTTTTTATTCATTTCCTGTCAGTAGTGGTATTCCTCCGGGTTCTGTCTTGTCTCCTACTCTATTCCTACTTTTTATTAATGATCTTCTCAGCTGCTCATCTAATCTTATCCATTCACATGCTGATGACTCTACCTTCCATTCTTCTACTCATTCCAAATCTGCTCCTTCTTTTGCATCTTCAGTTGCCTCTCGCCTACATTTTTCCGATTCCATTCTTGCTGATCTGGATAAAATTTCCCTGTGTGATAGCCTCAGCCTTGTGAAATTCAACTCTTTAAAAAACTCAAATTTTAAAAACCTCCTTCTCAAACACACCTCCTAACTTTCCTATTTCCTTCGATGGTTCTCCCGTCTTTCCTGTTGACAACATAAACATCTTTGGCTTTCACATAAAAAAAAAAATGCGTTGGAAACCTAACATCACAATGGTTGTTAGGGCTGCCTCAAAGAAGCTACGAGTTCTGTTTAGACTGAGAGAATTTTTTACTTCTTCGCAGTTAATTCAACTATACAAGGGTCTCATCAGCCCTTATATGGAGTACTGCTCTCATATCTGGGGTGGTTCAGGTTTCACCGTCTTTTGAATAAAGTTAAGTCAAAGGCTAAAAGACTTATAAATTGTTCCAGCTCTTTCTAATTCGCTTGAGGTTTATTGTATGAGAAAATGGCAATATATACATTCTTCACTGAAGCTTTCCTATGCCATTTAAAAAAAAAAAAAAACTGAAGTAAAAATCTTCGCATGACTCTCTCTTTTTAGATGTTGATAAATTATAGTTTATAAATAAGTTTATAGTGACTTCTACAAACTACAAAATAAAGTATTTTATTTATTTTGCTGTAGAATAAAAGTAGAAAATTATTAATAATAATTAGTTTCTACGTATGACTGTATATATAATATATATATATATATATATATATATATATATATATATATATATATATATATATATATATATATATATATATATATATATATATATATATATATATATATATATATATATATATATATATATATATATATATATATATATATAATAGTATCACACTGTGCATATTTATGCATATTTATTTACACATATATTAGTTAATTAGTTAATTGGTATTAGTTAATTAGTTAATGAGTATGTGCAAATACTTTTTAGTTATTTTAAATTTTTATAAGTTTTAGTTATTTGAATTATATATTCACCCCCCCAAAAAAAATTTAAGGGTGTCATTAAATATAACCCCATTTTCTCCCTTTAAAAATGATAAATCTCTTTCATAATGTTTACCGTTAATCATTCTTGATAAGGTCTTTAAATAAAACGTAAACTACAAATACTATTATGCTTATATTGCAAGACCAATTTTATATTCCTTATATATTATTCCGTGAATCGTAGCATATTTTATGCAATGAATCAAAGAACATATTTTATTTGTCCTCTTCTTTCACTGAGCTTGTAATATATAAATGAATCTTTTTATAGGTAGAAGTTCAATAAAGGTTCTTTAATAAAATGAGTTTCAAACACACACAAATGATCAATAACAATTATTAATATAAAGTCTTTCAAATTTTGAGGAGGGAGTTTTTGCTTTGTTGATATGTTTATTTTAAATAAATAAATTAATTCTTCTCTCTCTTTCTCTCTTTCTCTCTCTCCCTCTCTCTCTCTTAATTGAAAAATTAATTAATAATTAATTCTTTTCTCTAATTAATTAATAAATTAATTAAGTAATTAATTCTTCTCTCTCTCTATTAATTAATAAATTATTTAAGTAACTAATTCTTCTCTCTCTCTCTCGTATACTCGTATATATATATATATATATATATATATATATATATATATATATATATATATATATATATATATATATATATATATATATATATATATATATATATATATATATATATATATATATATATATATATATATATATATATATATATATATATATATATATATATATATATATATATATATATATATATATATATATATATATATATATATATATATATATATATATATATATATATATATATATATATATATATATATGCTCCTATGGGTAAAGGCCGTGGCATACGAAATTATAACGGTGTTAGGGGTAAAAACTAAAACCACGGTCAAATCAAAGGCCAACATGCTCCAATACGCGCTTTTGAAAAGTTTACAAGTCAAAGTAAGTTGGAAAAATAGATATCGGGAGTAAACTTTATTGATGGAGTACGTGTTATTAATGGGCATAGCGGTTAAGTCTGTGGTCAGAAAGTTGGACAGAGAATGGATAAGACTGCGTAGAAGGCGAGTCCCACAATCTCTCCTCAAAGGAGCTGTTGTACGATTTAAGGAGATTCAAAAGAGTTTACAAGACTTTTCATTGTAATTGCGATAGTTTGTGAAGAGTGATCCAACACTTCGACTGCTAGAAGAAGAATGAAGAGAGTTAGTGTGCGAGTATATATATATATATATATATATATATATATATATATATATATATATATATATATATTATATATATATATATATATATATATATATATATATATCGTATGGCGGGTATATAGTATTATCGGTAATATATTACAATAGGAATCTGTATAGGATTCCGAACTCAAAAAACTCAGATAGATTGTTTATCTTAAATTGCAATGCATATCATACAATCTCCGACTATTCTCTCCCTTCATTTCTTTTTGAAGTAAAGAAAATTAAATGTCCAGTTGAATGTAAGAAGGTTCATGCGAACTCAAAATCAAAACCTATATTGCTACAGATGCTATGAATTAGACTTTCTTAAAAGGAGGTTTGTAAGAAGTTATAGAGAAGAACTGTTCGTAAAGAATCCAGATATAATAAGCATATAATCTTGAAACTGGTCTTCAAGGTGAAGGGTTTTAATTACGGATCTTGTTCTCGGATCTTGTTCTCGGATGTTGTTCTCGGATGTTGTTCTCGGATGTTGTTCTCGGATGTTGTTCTCGGATGTTGTTCTCGGATGTTGTTCTCGGATCTTGTTCTCGGATGTTGTTCTCGGATGTTGCTCTCGGATCTTGTTCTACTATTTATTTTTATACGTTACTTTTATGAAAAAACCTTATTTCCTTTTTCTCATTTTTATTAATCCAAAACTGAGTTATTGGAGTCCAATTCAAAATTACTTTTTTCCTTAAACTTAAAAGATTTTAAGGTTTTATCCTTCGTTTATTTTCCTATTGGAAAGTTCCTGAATTTTTTTCAGTAGTTAATCTCAACTTTGTCGCTATCGCAATGTAAATCCTCTCTTTCTTTTTGGAATAAGAGATCTTTTCCTGAAATTTACTACTATATCTTATAGTTTTAAATGTCTATAATAGGTAAATACCTTATACCCATTATACCTTTGCTATAAAATGGTACAGTGGTACCATTTTAATCATTGTCTTTCAGGTTGACATTATAATGATTTCCTTTCACTTTTGTTTCTTTGGAGAATCGAAACTTAAAACTGATGATCTCAATTTCACTTCTTATTAAAACAATATTTCTAGAATCAATTTTTGATAGTATAGGAAGAAGGATTTCTTTGGATATCCTTTGACTTCAGATTGTATATTTTTTTTCCTTTTCTAAATTAAAAAATACGTTTCCTTTTCATCTAAGGCGAGATTCAAATTTACATTTGATACTTAAATTTTTTTTTACATTTATTTATTTATTTATTTAATATTCATTTTTTAAGGGTGGGAGAGGCTACATCCTTTGGTAAAATAAATACAGGATTTTCAAATACGTACATATTTAAGTTTGTTTGCATAAATATTACTTGATCGTAGCACTCTTTGTTTTCAGAGCCTATGATATATATATATATATATATATATATATATATATATATATATATATATATATATATATATATATATATATATATATATATATATATATATATATATATATATATATATACCGGTATATATATATATATATATATATATATATATAATATATATATATATATATATATATATATATATATATATATATATATATATATATATATATATATATATATATATATATTATATATATATATATATATATATATATATATATATATATATATATATATATATATATATATATATATATATATATATATATATATATATATATATATATATATATATATATATATATATATATATATATATATATATATATATATATATATATATATATATATATATATATATATATATATATATATATATATATATATATATATATATATATATATATATATATATATATATATATATGACAAAATACCAATTTCGTGCTCGATTTCCAACACTTGCTGAGCTAGCTGACGATGGAATTCCAAGTCTTCATCGCCGTAATAATCCCTAATCAACGGAATCTTAACGACTTTGGCTTTTTTTATGATACCTGTAAAATAAATGATGATAAATAATAAAAGGTAGAGCGGAAGTCAGCTGTGGAGCCTCCTTAAAAGTAATAAAAAGTATGGAAGGAGAAGGAAACAGAGATAGAATTTTGATAATTTTTTGGGGGAAAATGAAATTTTTTGATATTATTTTTTGATTTTCTGATGAAATATAAGTGGGAATTTTCTTAAGTTTGAAGATGGCGGTAGTTCTGAATTATATAGTTCTGTAGTTCTGAGATGAATTATACTAGGAAAAGTAAGATTAAAGTAAGATATACGTGTTTTAAGTTTAATTGAAAGAATAGTGAATATGACCTATGTCATGCCAGAGAAAATCACTTATTACATGTTTTATTCATTTCATGGAATCTTTCTATCCAAACAGGAATCGTTACAACTCATATCAAAACGACAACATAATTTTCTACCAATTTTCAGTTTCAAAATACCTAAAAATATACATTCATAATATTTTATTACTTTACATACTTTAAAATTTTTCACTCTCTCAGCGAACACAGCTCTGCCTGAGAGGTGTGTTGATAACTTTATAAAAAAAAAAGTTGGGGTGAGAGGGGGTATTATAACTGGGTAAAAAGATGAAAAAGTGATTGGCAAATCCCAGATGAAAAAACTCATTTGTTTAACTGTAATTGCTGGAATTTAAAAGTCAATTAAGTTGAGTTCATCTCCAAGGTAATGAGGAGTACAAAAAGGGAGTTCTTTATCCACTCATTGTTTAATATGGATTTAAAATGCAATATATTAAGAATTAGGCAAAAGTTATCCAAGCAAAAAATAAAGTTTTGATATATATATATATATATATATATATATATATATATATATATATATATATATAATATATATATATATATATATATATATATATATATATATATATATATATATATATATATATATATATAATAAAGGGCGATTCTTGTGGCTGAATGCAGTTGCTGTTGTTTTATAATTGTTAAAGAATTAAGAATTTTTGTGTATACGTGTAAGGTACACAACGTATGAAATGTAAGCATAAGAGTAATTACTGTACACAAGAATGCACATACATATACACACGCATGCACTACACACACACACACACACACACACACACACACACACACACACACACACATATATATAATATATATATATATATTATATATATATATATATATATATATATATATATATATATATATATATATATATAATATGTGTGTGTGTGTGTGTGTGTGTGTGTGTGTGAGAGAGAGATTTAGTGAGCGTGTAGAAGGGTGCTCGCGTGTGTGATTGTCTTGGCGCTTGAATTATAATCCTACCATTATTCAGATTTCAGGATAATAATTTGTTAATCTATTATGCAGTTGAATTGAAAGTTTTATTATTATTATTATTATTATTATTATTATTATTATTATTATATATTATTATTATATATTATTATTATTATTATTATTATTATTATTATTATTATTATTATTATTATTATTATTATTATTATATATATTAAACCCCTTTTCAGAGTAATGTACAACTAATTACAAATATTGTATCTAGTAGAGTAGGACCTACTGAAACAATGTATAACCTGTAATTATACCTCTGAATAAAAATTTTGGAATTTGGAATTTGGAATTATTACTTTTGTGAAACTTTACCACGCTGGAGCCTTTAGTTAAGGATTAGTACGTGATAAGTACACAAGGTTCTGACCTCTTTAAATCTTTTAACTGTTTGGTGGAAACTTGTTTTTTTTTTTGTTTTTTTTAATGAAAAATTCCTTATATTACATTATCCTATTCGAAGAGGAGAGCTTTTTATTATAAGTTTCTTCGTAGGATCCGATTGAAGGATTGAAACCATGACCTTTAAAAAAAACACGTGACTCAATCTTTCTTCCTTTATTCCACCATTCAAAAATTAATATCTGCATTTAAAGCTAGACAGAAATCAAGCATGAAAAAAACAGAAAACAATTTTCAAATGATACACGATCAATATAACCAATAATAATAAAGATTTAAATTGATTTTATTTCAGAAAATAAATTTTAAAAAGAAGAATGAAATTCACTCCAAAAAAAAAAAAAAAAAAATAAATAAATAAATAAATGAAAGAAAAAAATTGGTAAATTTGTAATTCAGGTTTTTTATTCCATAAAAATGCTATAAAAAGATAATAAAAATAAATTCTTTATGATACTACTAGTAAATATTTTACGATACACATTACATACGGGTATATATATAATATAATATATATAATATATATATATATATATATAATATATATATATATATATATATATATATATATATATATATATATATTATATATATATATATATATATATATATATATATATATATATATATATATGTAGATTGATAAAAAAAAAAATGAAAATACAAAGGAATACAAAATCATGTGTTTAGTATGGAAGGTTTTGAGAGTTAATTACTCCCCCACCAACCACCCAACCCTCCTCCCATCAAAAAAAAAAAAAAAAAAAAAAAAAAAAAAAAAAAAAAAAATAAATCGACCTTGAATTGAATTATTTCTTTTAAAGATAAACTGTAAAAATAGGCATTTAAATACAGGCTTTTAAAATAAATAAAATGAGGCTTAAACATTGGTTTATGGAGTGTTCGTGTTGGTGAGTTGGGAAACTACAGATTATTTTTAAGGTTTTAAAAGGTCTTATCGAAATAGGGATATTAAAGCAAGAACGGTAATGAAACTTGATATGGTTAAAAAAAATGGTTTGTTGTTGTTATTATTATTATTATTATTTTTATTACTATTATTTTTATTATGATATTATTATTATTATTATTATTATTATTATTATTATTATTATTATTCAATTTTATCATTATCATTTTTATCATTATTTCATTATCATTATTATTATTATTGTCCTTATTATTATTATTATTATTTTTTTTTTTTTATTTTTTTATTATTATATATTATTATTATATTATTATTATTATTTTATTATTATTATTATTATTATTATTATTATTATTATTATTATTATTAATTATTAAGATAAATTTGAAGTCTCACTAGTTCAAATTATTTTCAGCTATACATGATGTTCTTAAAAGTGTTTAAAGTGTTTTACTGAGTAAAAAGTTTCATCTCTCAAATATATTTATATATATATATATATATTATATATATATATATATATATATATATATATATATATATATATATATATATATATATATATATATATATATATATATATATATATATATATATATAATATATATATATATATATATATATATATATATATATATATATATATATATATATATATATATATATATATATATATATATTATATATATATATATATATATATATATATATTATATATATATATATATTATATATATTTATTTAATTTTTTTTTTTTTTTTTTTTTTTTTTTAAATAAAAATAAAAAAAAAAAAATAAATAAAAAAAAATCAAATAAATAAATCAAATAAATAAATCAAATAATAATAAATAAATAAATAAAATTTAGTTACTCAGGGAATGATGTTGTTAATTATCCAACAGGTGTGTTGGTATCTTTAATTGCCAAGGCTTTTCATGGCCACTTTGGAATGACGCATCCAAACCTCTCCCACAGTTATTATAATAAAATGTAAAATAATAATAATAATAATAATAATAATAATAATAATATAATAATAATAATAATAATAATAATAATGATAATAATAATTAAGACGGTAAAACAAAGCATAATATGACGACAACATATTCACATAAATATTTAAATGTAAATAATATATTTGTTAAATATGTAATGAATTATGAAATTTTACCTTAAACTGAAACTCCAAATCTTACCTTTATCATTAAAAACAATATCAAAAAATAAAAAGGTAATTCCAAGGGCAATAAAAACAAATACTTTTTGAATAAATGAAAAACGAGCACCCATAGTTTAAGAAATTTAATTTTTTACATTAAAAAATAAAAAATAAATAAATAATGATATATTATATTAAATAATTATAAACTCTAAACCCATAGTTTAAGAGATAGTTTTTTTACATTTAAACTCTATAGAGATCTTTTCTAATGACTAAATTGAATCATTGCAATTTATACACTAAATCTATATTAAAATTTCTTTCATATATTCATTAAACAACACACAGTCTCGTTGGCCTTCCACCCTTCAACAAACCTCA
>SEYY01023688.1:62500-65000 GCA_009176605.1 Armadillidium nasatum
CACCTTCTATCCACCTTCTCAATGTTTTGACATACTTCGCAAAATTCATTTTGTTCGAAACGTCGACAAAATGACTGAGCATTTTTGACACTTTTTGTAAGCCTATCCCTATATAATGTACACATCTTTTTACTTCTTTTCTTTAGCAATTCGACTTTTGATTTTCTAAATGTCCTATTCTTTTTTAGCTTTTATAACAATCGTCTTTAACTATGAATCATATTGTTCAACTTCTTGCTCTTCTAGAATTAATTTTTCTAAATCTTTTAAGTCATCTTTAGGTTATAAGATTTTCTTCAATTTTTGAGTAATCTTCTACATTAAAATCTATCTTCCTTTGAAAATTTTGTAAATTAATAGAAGCAATAATAGAATTAGAGCTAAGATGAAGAAAATGACCAGCAGTACTAGAATAAAAACGATCCAATGAATGTATTTTGAGATTACCGGATGTCGCGTTGTCATAAATTGCAAAAATGAATCAAGCCAAGTTTCTCTCTTCTAAGGAAGAATAAGCTCAGGAGGTGCCACATCTATGCTCATCACTACAAATTTTTTTTTAGTTCGGAATAACAATTACGCACGAATATAACCCTGCTTTGTCAACTAAAATCTCGGCTTTTCCAAGAGATTTACTATGTACTTCAAATAACGAGTCTTAATCAGGTTTCATAAGTTTTGTATCGTGAAGCCAAACAATTTTATAAGGCTTGCTTTCAGGTACGCTGAATTTAAAGTCACATCACCAAGGTATTATTTTCCTTTTTCTTCATCACTTAATATCGATGAAGGCTACTCCAAAAGGGTGCAAGAAAGAGATAAACTTCCTCTACCAATTTTACAGTACCAGACCCTTCGTCACGAATTGTGGAATCATCATACCATAATTTCCTTAATTTCTTGTTATTCGATTATTAAATTAACCTCTTTGTTTCGGAAAATACTACTTTGAACCTATATTCATGTCCTCTTTAAATTTCATTGAAACTATTCCATATTTTCTAAACAGTGTTCTCGACATATTTCCTAATAAAATCATTTCCATCTATCCTTTAAATCCCCCAGTACCAAATGGACTTCTATCCCACCAGTCGTAATAATTCCATTCGATTAATTTCTTTTACTTTGTCTACTTTTCCTTCTGGAATTCGGTAACATTTTGATGAATTTACTCTTCCTTCAAAACATTGTTTAACGTCTCCTAGTTTGTAAAAGTTAATTTTTTATCTTTATGTAAAGGGATACCACCAATAAAAATATCTTTCGGTTAATACGATGGTAGTATCTAAACTTTTGCGAGCTCCTTGAAATTACCATTTACTAGAGGGATAAGAATACTGGATGTCCTAAATTCGTTCTTATCTACGTACTTAGCCCTTTTTACTTGTTTTTCCTACTACGTTTCTAAAGTAACTGTGTTCCACTAATGTAAAGTGAAATTTCTTTCAGTGACGTCACACTTCCATTTTTGTGTCGGGCAACTTATCGACTATTTCATGCTTTGATTACAAAGTTAATGAATATGACATATTCGAATTTTATTGTCGAATAAATCTGCATATAGAATGCTTCTTTTCTGTCGATCAGGCATAAAGAACAACGTACCATTAGGACTGTTAGGTTTGAAATTAATAGAAACTAAATAAGGTTTATCCTTGTTTGATTATTTTGGCCTAAACTTTGCGTAGTTATTCCCCCAAAATTTAACAGCAGATATTTCTTTAGGAGATTAGTAAATTTTAATGTTTTCATATTTAAAAGGTAATATTCCGTCATCTTCCCATGGATTAACTGACATAGGTATGCCATTGATTTTAAGTCTACTAATATAACCTTTAAATGAATTTGTGTTTTATGAAGCTTAAGATTTGGGTACCAATTTTCCAACGTAAGTTTGATATTCCATCTAATTATCGAACAGTACATGAAAGATTCTTTGAAATAGCCTCAAAATTATCAGTTATTATAATTATCTTATCAGCTGACAACCTTATAAATATATCAATCCATGAGAATTATTTCCCAAGCTGAAAAGCTTTAGTTTGAATTTCTATGTTTTTACACGTTCCTGTATCTAAGATAACAGATATTTTGCATAGTTTCTTTTCTTATTTTGTATTTTCTATCTGTAAATTAACACTAAATTAACCGCATTAACTGGTGTTACCTTTTTCTGTGTTTTCTTATTCCTTTTCTATCAATTTTCTGATAGAGTGTGTTATTTTTTAAATCAAGTCGAATATCTTATTGACTAATAACACAATCAGAGATGTCCTTTTCTTCTTTTTTACTATCGCACTGCCAATGTCTTCTGGTAAGAATAACATATTTATCTTGAGAACTATTCTTTTATAACAAAGGAGATATTCTTAGATACAAATTAACTCCTGGAGACTGTTCACCTAATTTGTCGTAGACTAGTGAGGAATTACCATTTAGCATAGCTACAGATTGAACAAAAAATCCATCTTTTTTATGGAGTTATTGGTAGAATTTTCTT
>SEYY01023688.1:75000-82500 GCA_009176605.1 Armadillidium nasatum
GACGTCGGCTGCAGAAACTTCATATTCCTGCAACCGTACGTGGGACGAAAATACTGGTAAAAGAGGTTCACAGACTTTAGAACCATGAGAAGAATAATTCTCTAATTGTCCTGACTGCGACGAAATATATAATATATATATATATATATATATATATATATATATATATATATATATATATATATATATATATATATATATATATATATATATATATATATATATAGTATATAGAGATAGAGAGAGAGAGAGAGAGAGAGAGAGAGAGAGAGAGAGAGAGAGAGAGAGAGAGAGAGAGAGAGAGAGAGAGAGAGAGAGAGAGAGAGAGAGAGAGAGAGAGAGAGAGAGAGAGAGAGGAAATTACCCTCTTTGAACATATGGGTTTTAAGGTGTTAAATATTCTGCAGTATTTCAATGGTCATGGCTTAGTTCCTTTCACTCCACATTATCACTTCTTAATGGAAAAAGCTTTTATATTCTTCTTTAATAAGCACTCCTATTCACACATCACGTGCATTCTGACACTATCTCACACCCCTTTATAAATTTTTAAATAAAATATCAATACCAAGGGTCGGCTTTTAATAATAGCCCT
Organism: Armadillidium nasatum; assembly: GCA_009176605.1. Lineage (NCBI taxonomy): Eukaryota > Metazoa > Arthropoda > Malacostraca > Isopoda > Armadillidiidae > Armadillidium > Armadillidium nasatum. The sequence continues at coordinate 75,596 of SEYY01023688.1, forward strand.
TCATCAGCATCCTATCCCTATAATCACCTTCGTATTCTTCGTTGATTTCTGCTACATACTCTTTCAATTCGAATGAATATTCACTGAACAGGAATCAGTAAATGCTGAGAAGGTTGCTTTGAAACAGCTGATCCCTCATCTTTCTCATATTTCTCGTTGTGGTAGAGAAATTATGCCTTAAAAATGTAATCCATCATCTATTTACTCGAAACAATCTTCATTAAACTCTAATATCTTCGAATACACTAAATTCAAACTCCTTTTTTTTTTCTTATATTCTTTTCCAGTCATATTTCTTGGGGAAATCCCGTAGTCTATTTCACTTAAACAGATTTCTAAGTGATTGATTGTTTTGAGGTGTCTTCAAAACTATTTTCCATCCCATTTGCTTGCTCTGCATATTAGCATTATTCGCTCATTCATGGAATATGCATCGCATATCTGAAGTGGCTTCTGTTCTCCTTGAAAGGATGGCATAGCTATTTTCGACTTTTCAATTCTCTTGCTCTCACTAATTCAACATTTTCTTTCTGGCCGTTGAACCCTTTCATAACTCTCCTTATACAGTGCAATTGCTATTACATGGACACTGCTCTTCTGAACTCTAATCAAAGGAATTTTTCTATGAGAAGAGTTCGAGTGATTCGTCTTCTCACACATTCTCATCTATTTCCTGTCCAGTTATACCCCAAATTTAACTACTTTGCCATTTTCTTTAATGTACTTCACAAGTAAGTTTAAAGCCTGAAGTTTATCATATTCAAATGCCATGTTATTAGGCCATCTCAGCCATTTATTTGGTTTATAATTTTTTTTCACCAACTCTGGTGAAATCTAAGTAGGTCTTCATCTTTAACCACCTGAAGTTATATATATATATATATATATATATATATATATATATATATATATATATATATATATATATATATATATATATATATATATATATATATATATATATATATATATATATATATATATATATGGTGCCTTCGTAAATTTTTTACGCCACCCCAGCAGCTTGCTCTTTATAGGGATGTTGTTAGCTCCCACTGTATGGAGTACGCCACACACATCTGGGGTGGTTCCCTCTACAGCTCCTCTCAAAAAAGGGGAGTCTAGGGCTTTTCGTCTTATAAGCTCTTTTGCTATATATATATATATATATATATATATATATATATATATATATATATATATATATATATATATATATATATATATATATATATATATATATTATATATATATATATATATATATATATATATATATATATATATATATATATATATATATATATATATATATATATATATATATATATATATATATATATATATATATATATATATATATATATATATATATATATATATATATATATATATATATATATATATATATATATATATATATATATATATATATATATATATATATATATATATATATATATATATATATATATATATATATATATATATATATATATATATATATATATATATATATATATATATATATATATATATATATATATATATATATATATATATATATATATATATATATATATATATATATATATATATATATATATATATATATATATATATATATATATATATATATGTGTTTTTATTTCTCCCAGTATTTTCAGTCATTTTTTGACAGTCCGAAATCTTTCTTTATATCGAGTGAAAATAGAAGAAAAAATACAGCATTTTATACTGTAGGAAATCTCATGTATATAAACAGTTTCCCTCAGCAGTTATCAAGCGGGCAAAACTGTGAAATTAAGGTAAGTTTAATCACTGTTTTCTTATATATATATATATATATATATATTATATATATATATATATATATATATATATATATATATATATATATATATATATATATATATATATATATATATATATATATATATATATATATATATATATATATATATATATATATATATATATATATATATATATATATATATATATATATATATATATATATATATATATATATATATATATATATATATATATATATATATATATATATATATATATATATATATATATATATATATATATATATATATATATATATATATATATATATATATATATATATATATATATATATATATATATATATATATATATATATATATATATATATATATATATATATATATATATATATATATATATATATATATATATATATATATATATATATATATATATATATATATATATATATATATATATATATATATATATATATATATATATATATATATATATATATATATATATATATATATATATATATATATATATATATATATATATATATATATATATATATATATATATATATATATATATATATATATATATATATATATATATATATATATATATATATATATATATATATATATATATATATATATATATATATATATATATATATATATATATATATATATATATATATATATATATACATATATATATATATATATATATATATATATATATATATATATATATATATATATATATATATATATATATATATATATATATATATATATATATATATATATATATATATATATATATATATATATATATATATATATATATATTTTGAGAACTTCATTTTTCACTACATTTCTTTGGAAAGTCAATAGGCCTTCCTGTTATGATTGGCAAAAAGGTATCTAACTGACCTTTTACCATCCCTGAGTTAGATAAACTATTGAGCATGTTTGTGTGATTTTTAATTTCAATTTTGAATTTATGGTTCATTTTTCCCTTCTAAGAACAGTAATTGTTTTATAACAACTGTATGATCCTTAACTATTCAGATAAAAGCCCGTACGTCACGGGAATTATCCTATTATATTTGTAGAACTGTTTAGGAACTTGAAACTCTTTCAATATAAAATATTTAACTTCTACTTTGAGTCACAGAAACTATAATTTATCGAAGATATAAATTTAAAAACGTTTCTCCTTGAACAAAATAATTCAAACCATAGAGTGAGGGGAATGTTATACTTTTTATTCCAAACTTTCTTACATTGATTAGTAGATTCATTTACTTTTCTTTTCATAAATAAAATAACATACTTATAAAATGTAAAAATAACAAATTTACCTCAAAAATAATATTATTAAATTATTATTATTATTATTATTATTATTATTATTATTATTATTATTATTATTATTATTATTATTATTATTATTTTTATTTTTTTTTATTTTTTTATTTTTTTTAGCTGGAAGTGTTAAAACCTTTTATTAAAAAAGCCTTTATTACCTTCGTTTTCGAAGGTCATTCTTCTCTTGTAGAATTTGAGTTTTTGGACGTAAATTGTCTTAGAGCCCAAAATTTTATTAAGGGATGTCTTGGAGAAGGAAATTTGAGCTTCCGCAATGCTAACACCTACAATCACGAGCGAATAGGCTTAGAGGGAGAGTCGCTCCAAATAGGGATTAAAGAAGATACAGAATCAATTACAGAACCAGTGATAAACGATGGATGTGAGAATATGAATTATATAAAAGGCGGTTATATAACTGCGAATGAGTTTGGGGAAAAAATAAATCACTTTAAAATTTATCTAGAAACCTGGCCTTCAAGATCCTGCTATCCATGTATAGGAAAAGTCACGAAAGGACTTAAGGCCATTAAATCTGCAACCAAAAATAAACTAAAATTGAATATTTTAGAGTGTGGGGTGATAGCAGATTTACCCCTTAATTAATTAATTAATAAAAATTTAATTTTTGTGTAGATTGCTATTTTAATTTTTAGTTTACTTCTATGTCCTCTTTTAATTTTTTCCTAAAATCTTTTTTTATAGTAATATTTTGTTCATTTTATGTATCTTTTGTGATTAAGCTTGTTAAGAATATTATATCATACATTTAATAATAAATAAATATAATTTTTTTAAATGATAATTTAATTAACCTGTTGAAATACACTTATCAATACTGAAATTTGTAATTAAAATGAAAAGACGCAAGTACCATCTAAAGGATGTAGTTATTTACACATCATTATTTCATTACTTTTATTATATAAAAAAATTAAACAATAAAAATATAAAAGCTGCATAAAACCGCCTAACTCAATTTCATGTCAATAGTAGGCTTCTTAAATCACAATACGAGACCGTGGTATATTTATCTATTAAAACAGTCTAACTCAATTTCAGGCTTCTTAATCACAACACAAGACCGTGGAATATTTATCTATTAAAATATCGAATTAACGATAAAAAAAATCTGGCATCCTCTGAGATTTACGTCAAATGTTTAGAAACTTGAGATAAAGTGGCTAAAGAGCTTCCAATAAGAAGTGTGACAAAAGAGAAAAGATCATTGTACAGAAATAGTTTTTTTTAAGAATTATATTCATAAAATGAAACAGAGTGATCGCAGCCTAAAATTCAATCAATTTCCCTCTGCGACAAATGGTAACAACATAGTTTATATACATATATCTATACTATGAATTACACTTTGCATTTCGAGAATTCTGTTATCTTGTTATTGTCGAATCTTATCAGATTAAGAATTAAGCTAACAGATTATCTAAAAGAACTTTATAATTGTCTTTTTATTAACAAAATGATGTAACAAATTATATGCGTAACCAGATAATAGAGAAATATCGTAAAAGTGAATTAAATGATCGTAAGTAAAACTTAAGAATCCACAATCATGAAAACTGTGTAATTGACTCCATCTTTGGAATGAGTACTTCACCCAAAGATGGATCAGGTTCTTTTGCTAATCTTGAAACAAATTCATTTGACATGTCTATTTATCAATTCATACCACTAAATATCCAAAATTCTTCAAATATTTACACTCCAAATCGGTACGCATTCTCCTTGCTCGTTCTTTTTAAAAGGTCATCATATATATTATATATATATATATATATATATATATATATATATATATATATATATATATATATATTATATATATATTATATATATATATATATATATATATATATATATATATATATTATTTAATCTTTTCTCCTCTTATTCGCTCTGATGGTTGTTTTGCTACCACTCCAACTGAAAAGGCTAATCACTTTGCCCTTCTGTTCTCTACTAAATCAACCCTGAACGACTACATCTACATCTTCTACATCTTCTCCTCTAAGATGTTCCATGCCTTTACCTATGATTACATTTGATCAGGTGCTTGGACTTCTGAAATCTATGAACCTTAGGAAGGCAATTGGCCGAATGGCATTCCCCTCCGAGTTTGAAAAGTGTGTGCTTCTTTTGAGCTGGCTCTATTCTTCGTTCAACTTTTTTCTCTATGCCTCAATACTAGTACTTTCCCTCAGTGTTGGAAACGCGCATTAGTCTAACCTATTCCTAAAAAAGGTAGCCTCTCTGATCCTTCCAACTATCGCCCTATAGCTCTCACTTGTATTCTGTCTAATATCTTTGAAACAGTTTTAAACTCTCATTTCTTAGATCATCTGGAATCCCATTTCCTTTCTGATCATCAGTATGGCTTTCGACATTTGAATTCTAATAGATATACTTTCCCATCTCACAGATTTATGTTCGTCTGCCCTTAGGAACCATTGAGAGACTTGTGTGGTGGCGCTTGATATATTTAAGGCATTTGTCCGAGTATGGCATGCGTCACTGCTTTCCAAGCTCCCATCACTTGTGGTTCTTACTTCTTTTTGTTTACTTATGTCTAGCTTTCTTTCTAATTGTTTCTTTTATACAATTGTTGATGGGACGACTTCTTCTTCATTTACTATCAATTGTGGTGTTCCTCAGGGTTCTGTTTTGTCTCCTACTCTATTCCTACTTATCATTAATGATCTTCTCAACTGCTCAAACTCTGTCACTCTTATGCCATATATACACTCCATTCTTCTACTCATTTCACATCTGCTTCCTCTTTAGCATCTAGAGTTGCCTCTCGTCTTCATCCTTCCAATTCCATTCTTGCTGATCTGAATAGAATTTCCCAGTGGGGGTCGCCTCAACCTTGTAAAATTCAACTCTTTAAAAACTCAACTTCTTAAAATCTCCATCTCAAGGAAATATCTCCTAACTTTTTTATTTCTTTCAATGGTTATCCCGTCGCTCTCCTTGTTGACAGTATAAACATCCTTAACATTCACATAAACAAAAAAAAATGTCTTGAAACCTCACAATGGATACTATGGCTGTCTCAAAGAAGGTGGGAGTTCTGTTTAGTTTGCAAGAATTTTTCTCTTTTTCGCAGTTACTAAAATTATACAAGGGCTTCATTCTCCCTTATATGGAGCACTGCTCTTATATCTGCTCTTATATCTGGGGTGACTCATGTTTCACTCGTCTTTTAGATAGGTTTGAGCAAAAGCTAAAATACATAAAAATTGTTCAGCTCTTTCTAACTCACTTGACTCTTTATCTTTGCACGTGACGTTAGTGCCTTGTCTTTTCTATAGGTACTACTGCGGCAAATGCTCGAGGGAGCTGTCCACTCGTATACATCCGCATTTACGACGGCCTCGTAGCACAAGGGGTGCATTGTCTGCACATAAAATTTGTGTGTAGATAGCCAACTCCAGGCTTGTCCGTTGTGATACCTCCTTCTTTCCAGCCACCTCTGTTTTGTGGAATTCTCTCCCATCTTCTGTGTTTCCTTCCTAATTTAATATCATTTACTATAAAGCTCACATCGGTGCTCACCTACAAATTTTGCGTTAGGTAGGACTTGTAGTGTTTTTTCTTATTCTCTTATTGATTTAACACCACCTCCCTTGAATAGGGCTCAGCCAGTGAGCGGTGGTGATGTGTAATATATATATATATATATATATATATATATATATAT
>SEYY01023689.1:0-5000 GCA_009176605.1 Armadillidium nasatum
CAATTCTTGTTTCTCACTCTGACCCTTTTTCTCTTCATATTCTAGAATCTTTATATATTCAGAACCACAAACCAGAACTCAACACCAATTTATCAACAACACTCCCCTTCACATTGTAAAACCTAATCCCTCCCCCTGTCTTGTACTCTTACATATCTAGTTCTTCTTCTTAAATCCTTTCTTCTGTAATAGTCATTGCTTCACGATGTCTCTTATCTTTGACAATGAGTCCCCATTTACACCTCATTTTTACATATCTACTTTCATCCATTTCATTTGATATGTGTGTGTGTGTGTGTTTGTATCCCATAGTATGCATATATGCTTGTATACGTTTTGTTGTACGTATGCATGTTTGCAGTTTGTGTAGGTGTCTGTGTGAATATGCCGTAATACTACTATTATTATTATTATTATATTATTATATATATATATATATATATATATATATATATTATATATATATATATATATTATATTATATATATATATTTTAGTATATCTATTGGAAAGGTCGGATATATATATAATAAAACCAGAGTGGGGAACTGTTGGAAATCTTAATCATATGGTTAGCGTGTTGGTCTTGTGTGCACTAGGTCCGGGGTTCGATACCCAAGAAGGAAGTGTAATGGCTGGCATCGCAGAGAGATGTCTCTTTTATAAATATATATTTATATATATATAAATTATATAATATATATATTATATATTAATATATATATATTATATATATATATATAATATTACATCCTTTTATCGCTTATTAAGGCATCTTTTTTTAGCAATTTTGGTATTGCAATTTATTTTGAGGGATTTCCTTCATCTTGTAATCTTTTTTTTTGGCAAACAAAAATGTGAGAAGAATGAAGATTATAAACTTATTTACTGAGCTCTTCTGACGTTTATTAACTTTTCTGTCTGCATTTCTCTTTCAACGGAAAAAAAAAAAAAAAGATTTATAGAATTATTTTGAACTTTGTTAACATTTGAAATGTAGAGAAGTGACCTTTTGAATGAAATATTTCATTAGTTAAATTGATTTTGCTATTATGTTTTTCCTCATTTATAAAATGTTTTGTAGAAACATTCATTTAAAAAAAAAAGTATAAAAACAAATATTTTTTTTTTATAAATGATATAAAAATTAAATAATTTTTAAATATTTTATTGTATACAAAATCATTTATTGCATTTTTTAAATATTCTGTTGAATGTAAAAACTGAATTCTCATATTTTCAAATAAAAACAGCGCTGTTAATGGGCAAAATATTGCCTTCCGTTATAAACTTTCTATTTTTATTTTCATTTAAAAAAAAAAATTTAAATATACAAGTTTGTTCTGTGATAGAAACATTTTCCTTTCATAATGTACGGAGGAAGATTCAGCTGTGTGGTTTTAAAGATATTGTTTATGTGGAAAATTTTATCAGCTAGATAGATGAAGAAGCTTATTTTTTTTGAGAACTAAAAGCTACTCTGCTTTCTGCACATCAGTTAAATACACGAGGGAGAACAGTCGTCAGTTGTACTGAGACCAATTTCTTACTTTAATTATTTACTGTTAAACAGATTGCTTTTCAAAATTAAAGGCGGAATAATCGCCATGAAAATGTACACAAGATGAAGTATTTGAATTAATGGAAAAAGGTAAGGGAGTAGAAAATACAGGAATACCACAATTAATAGATTTGAATGATGAGAGGTGGCCGTAAACAGGAAACAGGAGAGAAACAGGAAAAGATATGAGAGGAGATGTTCCTGAGAGAAGGGTATAGACAATATATCGAAAGGTGGAAGTTTAGAAATTAAAACATTCAGCACAGCAGCATTAGATTCACAGGAATTTTGAAGGACAGAGAACCAAGATTTAAAGAGGAAGAATAGAAGATTACTTAAAGGGCAAGTTCAAGAAAGTTATTCTGGCGATCTGAGAGAAGAATTGTAGAATTAAGATCCAAATCATAATATTTGAGATTTATTTGGAAACTTCGGAAAGAGGAAAGATTAGAGCAGATAAACTATCACTAGAGTTTAGAAGAATCCCCCCCTTCTTTCGGCATAGGTTGAATGAGCCCACGCTTTCAACAGGAGGGTAAAAAAAGATGATAGGCAGAAAAGAACAGTTTATCAAGGGATGACACAAGTTCAAAAGCACAAGTCTTGAGAGCCTCAAAAGGAATGTAGTCAGGATCGGAGTTTTCAGCTGAGAGAGAATTTATCACATTTTTTTTTATTTTTAAAGGAAAATAGAAATGAGGTAGATGGTGGCAGAAAAACTATAATACTTGAATTATTACCATTATTGATATTTTTTCCATATTTTGTATTATAATTAGCTTTATTACTGTTATATATATATATATATATATATATATATATATATATATATATATATAATATATATTATATATATATATATATATATATATACATATTAATATATATATATTTAAATTATTATAATAATATATATATATATAATATATAATATAATATATATATATATATATATTATATATATATATATATATATATATATATATATATTAATTAATTGTTTGTCTCAAAGTTCTGAATAAAATTTATGCAATCACTTTGTAAATATATAAAGATAAATAGATCTCTTTGGATGTTAATCCATCCGAAGCAATTAAAATAAACGTTTTGTAATGGTATATGAGAAAATTTATTCATTCATATATTAGTTGCATGTGCAAATGTGTCTTTCGATATATATATATATATATATATATATTATATATATATATATATATATATATTATATATATATATATATATATATATATATATATATATTATATATATATTATATATATATATATATTATATATATATATTCTGAAATAAAACTAAAAAGGAAAATGATGAGCTGGGCTTTTAATAAGTTTATTAAACCGATAATATAAAAATAGTTTATGATGCACTAATAATTTTAATAAAAAAAAATAATTTAAAAAATTCAGATATCAAATTCTTCACAAGTTATGTTATTTTGTTTATAATAATTTTAAATTTCTTCCATAATTGATGAATTGTGTAGTAAATTCCTGTATTTGTTAATATTTAATAATTTTGAATTATAATTGTGGATTTCTAAGACATTATGTAGGAATCTTCGGACGACTTTCGTTTTTTATAAGGGTTTAATCTTTGGGACGACTTTCGTTTCTTATAAGGGTTTAATCTTTGGGACGACTTTCGTTTTTTATAAGGGTTTAATCTTTGGGACGACTTTCGTTTTTTATAAGGGTTTAATCTTTGGGACGACTTTCGTTTTTTATAAGGGTTTAATCTTTGGGACGATTTTCGTTTTTTATAAGGGCTTAATCTTTGGGACGACTTTCGTTTCTTATAAGGGTTTAATTTTGGGACGACTTTCGTTTTTTATAAGGGTTTAATCTTTGGGACGATTTTCGTTTCTTTTAAGGGTTTAATCTTTGGGACGACTTTCGTTTCTTATAAGGATTTAATCTTTGGGACGACTTTCGTTTCTTATAAGGGTTTAATTTTGGGACGAATTTCGTTTCTTATAAAAGTTTAATCTTTGGGACGACTTTTGTTTCTTATAAGAGTTTAATCTTTGGAACGACTTTCGTTTTTTATAAGGGTTTAATCTTTGGGACGACTTTCGTTTCTTATAAGTTTCTAATCTTTGGGACGACTTTCGTTTCTTATAAGAGTTTAATCTTTGGGACGACTTTCGTTTTTTATAAGGGTTTAATCTTTGGGACGACTTTCGTTTCTTATAAGTTTCTAATCTTTGGGACGACCTTCGTTTTTTATAAGGGTTTAATCTTTGGGACGACTTTCGTTTTTTATAAGGGTCTTAAGTACCTTTTGCAAAGAAAGACTAGTCCTTTTTTTGCCTTTTTTTAAAAAAAAAAAAAAAAAAAAAAAAAAACGAAAATGGCGCTGTATTCATTGGGTGCCAACCCTTGAGCTTTCAAAATAATAAAGAAAGAATAAGGCTGAGAGCCTTTACAAATATAAATTTACATAAAAAACATTCAAAAATACGAATTTTTTAATTAATGTTGCTTGTCATTTTACGCCTTTTTTTATTATAATTATGTCAATAATGGCAGCTTTGAAAACCTACTCATGTGCTATGTTTTGGCTGCCTTTCTTTGCATATATATATATATATATATATATATATATATATATATATATATATATATATATATATTATATATATATATATATATATATATATATATATATATATATATATATTTATTTTATACATCTGCATCTGCATCCGTTATTGCATATATATCCTCATTGATTGAAATTTTATATCCGCATCCACATTCACATCCGCACTTTCGAAAATATGACATGCGATCCATCTCTCTCTCTCTCTCTCTCTCTCTCTCTCTCTCTATAATATATTTATATATATATATATATATATATATTATATATATATATATATATATATATATATATATATATATTATATATATATATTTCTAAAGACGTCTTTTCTACTCCCTCAAAGCTTAACATTAGGAAGGCGTACGGTCCTGATGGCATCTCTCCTGTGGTTCTCAAAGTTTGTGCTTCAGAGCTTGCATCCTTCCTTGGTAAACTATTTCGTCTATGTCTTTCTCCTTCAACCCTCCCTTCTTACTGGAAATGGGCACTCATTCAGTCTCTGTCGAAAAATGGGAACCCATCTCAACCCTGTAACTACCGTCCCATTTCTTTAAACTCCGTTCTTTCTAGTTTTCGAATCTATCCTTAACAGGAAGATTTGGAAATATTTCAATCCTTTTAATCGTATCTCTGACTCTTATTACTCCGCTCTTCGTCAATTCGGTGAATCTATTGCTGTCGCGCTGGACATTTCGAAAGCTTTCGATAGAGTCTGTCGCAAAACTTTGATTTACAAACTTCCCACTTTCGGAATTTATCCTCCTCTCTGTGGCTTTCTCTCTGATTTCCTTTCTTGTCGTTCTATAGCAGCTGT
>SEYY01023689.1:10000-20000 GCA_009176605.1 Armadillidium nasatum
TTAAAGGAAGGGGTGTTAAAGTAATAGAAAAGTTAAAACAACCCACAAGCCCCACCTAACGCAAATTTCGTGGCTGAACACAGACGTGGGCTTTAAAGGAATGAAGATTAATTTCAACAGGAAAGACTGAAGATGGGAGAGAATTCCCCAAAACAGAGGTGGTTGGAAAGAATGAGGCACCACAGCGGACAAGCCAGAAGTTGCCTATGTCTGCACAAAATTTATGTGCAGACAATGTGTTAAAGTAATAGAATGTGCTACGAGGACGCCGTAAAGGTAAAGGTATGCGAGTGGACAGCTCCCTCGAGCATTTGCCGCTGTAGTATCTATAGAAAAGAGACAGGGCACCAACATTACCTCGCATAGATAAAAGGTCAAGTGAATTTGTAAGAGCGGAACAGTTTATAAGTCTTTTAGCCTTTGACTCAACCCTATCCAAAAGACGGGTGAAACCCTTGTATAATTGAAGTAACTGCGAAGAAGAAAAAAATTCTCGCAGCCTAAACAGAACTCTCTTCTTCTTTGAGGGTGCCCTAGCAACCATTGTGATGTGAGGTTTCTAAGACATTTTTTTGTTTATGCAAAGCCAGAATATTTATATTGTCAACAGGAGAGACTGGAGAATCATCTTAAAAAATAGAAAGTTAGGAGGTGTCATTGAGAGGGAGATCTCTATAAGTTGAGTTTTTAATAAGTTTAATTTCACAAGGTTGAGACTACCCCACTGGGAAATTCTATTCTAGAATGGAATCGGAAAGATAAAGACGAGATTAAACTCTAGATGCAAAGGAGGAAGCAGATTTGAAATGAGTAGAAGAATGGAGGGTCGAGTCTTCGGCACATGAATGGATAGGGTTATACGAGCAACTGACCAGATCATTATTGAAAAGTAGAAATAAAGTAGGAGACAAGACAGAGCGCTGAGGAACACCACTATTGACAGAGAAGGAAGATTGTCACCCCATCAACAACAGCCGAAATGCAACAATTAGAAAGAAAGCTAAACATAAGTAAGCAAAGAGAAGGAGGGAAGCTTGGAGAGCAGTGACGCATGCCATAAACGATCAAATGCCTTAGATATATCAAGCGCCACCACACAAGTCTACCCATCTTCCCTAAGGGCAGAAGACCATAGATCTGTGAGATAGGAAAGTATATCACCAGTAGACCTCGAGCTCCGAAAGCCATTTTGGTAAAGAAGAGAGTGAGATTCCAGATTATCTAAGAAATGAGAGTTGAGAAGGGTTTCGAAGATCTTAGACAGAATACAAGTGAGAGTTAACAAGATCAGGGCGGCTACCTTTTTTCGGAATAAGTTGGACTAACGCGCGCTTCCAACAATGAGGAAAAGTACTTGTATATAGGCATAGAGAGAAAAGTTGAACGATTGATGGAGCTAGCTCAGAGGCACACTCCCTTAAAACTCGGGGAGGAATACCATCCGGGACGCTTGCCTTCCTAACGTTCATAGATTTCAGAAGCCCATGCATCTAATCAAATGTAATTACATGTAAAGGCATGGGACATCTGAGAGGAGGAGTAACAGAAGTAGGATTGCCGGAGTCGTCCAGGGTGGATGGAATTAGAGAATATTAATATATAGCAATTTTTATAATCTTATCTCTGATCACCAGTATGGCTTTCGTAATAAACGCTCTACTGGTGATCTTCTTTTCCTTCTCTCTGACTCTTGGTCCTTCGCTTTTCGGCATTTCGTTTAATCTTTTGCTGTCGCGTTGTACATGCATATCGAAAGCTTTTGATAGAGTCTGGCACAAAGCTTTGAAAAAACTTCCCTTTTCCGGAATCTATCCTTCTCTCTGGGGCCTTCTCTCTGATTTGCTTTCTGGTCGTTTTATTCTGTTGTTAAAGGCCACCATTCATCCTTTAAATCTATTAAGAGTAGTGTTTCTCAAGGAACTACCTTATCCCCAATATATTTTCTGTTTTTCATTAATGAACTTCTCTCTGTTACTTCATCTCCTATCCACTCCTATGCCGATGACTCCACCCTTCATTTCTCCTTTCAATTTTGAAAAGCGCCTCTCCCAACATCAGTTATTAGACTCAAGGAGGGTAGCCTTAATAATTGATTCAGAGAAAACATGGTCGTTTTCAATGCCCCAAAACTCAATTCCTCCATCTCTCTACTTGACAAAACCTTCCACACAACTATGATGTCTTCTTCGAAAACACGAAACACAAACCTTCATTTCTCCTTAATATTTTCGATGTTTCTTTTTCTCGTGATCTTTCTTGGAAAGATCACATTCTAAAAAAGTTTCTAAGGGGTTAGGTGTTCTGAGGCGTCTTCAGAATTTCTTCACTCCACCCCAGTTGCTTGCACTTTATAAGGGTGTTGTTCGCCCCTGTATATAGTGTGCATCACATATCTGGGGTGGTTCCATTCACACAGCTCCCCTTAAAAAGTTGGATTCTAGGGCCTTTCGCCTTATCCACTCTTCTGCTCTCACTAATTCTCTCCAGTATCTTTCCTCCCGTCGAATTGTTGCATCACTTTATATATACTGTAGCTATTACAATGGACACTGCTCTTCTGAACTCTCCCCATGTATACCTCTCCATTGAAAATGGCTTGAGCGACACGTCTTCTACACAGTCTCATCCTTTCTATGTCCAACTCTCTAACTCCAGACTTTACCATTATTCGCAATCTTACATGTACTCTACTGTTAAAGACTGGAATACACTCCTTTCATCTATTTTCCCAAATTCCTCAGACTTTTACACTTTAAACGCAGTGCATCGGGACATGTTGGCCTTTAATTTGACCAGATTTCTGATTTTCTCCCTAACTCTAGTGGAAATTTTAGTAGTCCTCTCTCTCTATATATATATATATATATATATATATATATATATATATATATATATATATATATATATATATATATATATATATATATATATATATATATATATATATATATATATATATATATAGCAGAAAAAGAAAAGAAATTGTTTAAATTAAGAGTGTCGGACCTAAACTTACATCCCAAAATTATAATAAATGGTAATATAATTAATTTAACAATATCTATGTCAAAAAGAAAGTTAAAAAAAAATAACCAAAAAAAAAAAAAAAAAAAAAAAATTATATATTATATATATATATATATATATATATATATATATATATATATATATATATATATATATATATATATATATATATATATATATATATATATATAAATATATTATATATATATATATAATTATAAAAAAAATGTTTAGATTTTTATTTTAAAATATAAAATTTTAAAATTAAATTAATAAATTATATTTTTTAATTTATTATATATATATAATATATATATATATATATATATATATATATTATATATATATTATATTTATATTATTATATATATATATATATATATATATATATATATATATATATATATATATATATATATATATATATATATATATATATATATATATATATATATATATATATATATATATATATATATATATATATATATATATATATATATATATATATATATATATATATATATATATATATATATATATATATATATATATATATATATATATATATATATATATATATATATATATATATATATATATATATATATATAATAATAATATTATATATAATTATATATTTTATAAAAAAATATATATATATATATATATATATATATATATATATATATATATATATATATATATATATATAAAGATTATATAAAATTAAAATTTTATATCAGAAACCGAAAGCTATTTTAAGTGATTTTATTTCAATTGTTATTTCAAGGGCTGTACACGTTCTAAGTAACTTCTGATAAACAAGGCTTGAAAATAAAGAACCGCAAATTCTTGTTGGGTAGGTTTAAAATAAGTAATAAATTTTATGTTTTAATCGTGAGAAAAAGGAAACGAAAAGAAAAAATATAGTTCATCTTAAAAATAAAAAATATATAACTCATTAAATATACAACAAAGATTTGAATTTATAGGTAACGTGTAAAGTTTGGAATTATAAATGGATGATGGGAAACCTGAAAATTAATTTTATATCGATTGTGTAAAATTCTTTTGATGAGGAAAAAATTATTGAAAATTTATATATTAAACTTTAGCGAATTATGGAAAACATGAATTTTGTTTTATTATAAAGGTATACTTTTTTATTATCATTATTATTAAAAAGTTTACATCCCACGGGCATTGCCCTATTTTCTAGGAGATGAACTTTTTTAGGTAGTGTATACCTTTGATTCCAAAGTGGGATCGAATCGGCGCCCTCAAATTTCTCAAATTTTGGTGGTGGGGTTATAACAAAGGGATCACGAAATAAAAACAAAATGTATAAAAGTTAGAAAACAGATTTTTAATTAAAGAAAAACGAAATCATTTAAAACTTTAATTAAACACGATTGTTAAACATACATTTGATTAAAAACATCGGTCCAAAATTATATTTTCTTTAATGAAGAGGATACTTTTTTTCCATTTCTAAATTTTTTTTCCTAAATTTTTTTCAAATTTTTTTTCCCATTTCTAAGTTTTTTTCCTAAATTTTATTTTTCCATTTCTAAATTTTTTTTTCCTAATTTTTTTTTTCCATTTCTAAATTTGTTTTCTAAATTTTTTTTCCATTTCTAAACTTTTTTTTTCCATTTCTAAATTTTTATTCCCACTTCTAAATGTTTGTATATTTGTAGATTCACATTTAGAATCACAGAAGCAAATTGTTTTCAAAAGATAACTAACATATGTTGATTTAAACACTTCGTCATTAAAGCAGCAATAGAGTTTGAACCAATTTGTCAGATAAGTTATTATTTATTGTTACAAAGTGTTCTCGCAGAAAGTCAGGATTCGATTGGTATTATTTTTATTTTAATATTTTTTAATATCTAAAATTTTTAGAAACTTGTACACATTGCAGATGATAGTATTTATTTATTTATATTTTATAATATATATATATATATATATATATATATATATATATATATATATATATATATATATATATATATATATATATATATATATATATATATATATATATATATATATATATATATATATATATATATATATATATATATATATATATATATATATATATATATTATATATATATATATATATTAATTTATTATTATTTTATTTTTTTTTAATAATATATTATATATATATATATATATATATATATATATATATATATATATATATATATATATATATATATATATATATATATATATATATATATATATATATATATATAGCGGAAAGGGGATAACAGTGGGTAAAGGCAAACACCAAAAAATTAATAACTTCGAAAATATTCTAATAAAGCATTTAGACAATAACATGAAAATGGATGAGAAACAAAGGTGACCAACGGGAGTTTGAATTCTTATTTTATTTTTTCATTTTCATTATTAAAAATTTATCTATTGTTTTGAAGGTCCATTCCCTTGAATATAATAATGCTAACTATGAAAGCGCAATCTTTTAGCTGTTCATAAAATCACGTGTGATAGGTTTCTAATAAGTTTTTTTTGAAGTATCTCTTTCTCTCTCTCTCTCTTATATATATATAATATATATATATATATATATATATATATATATATATATATATATATATATATATAATATATATATATATATATATATATATATATATATATATATATATATATATTATATATATATATATATAGATACAGATAGATAGATAGATAGATAGAGAGTGAGAGAGAGAGAGAGAGAGAGAGAGAGAGAGAGAGAGAGAGAGAGAGAGAGAGAATTTAAATTCTGCTTAGCAACACCTATTGATAAACCATTATGCAATCTTCACATTTGTTCCAGGGGCTCAATTGAGAACATGAATAAAATGCAAATAAATATTTTATTTAATTCAAGTAACAAGTCCCTTTTGCACCATATTAAGTTATTTAAAAAATAAATAAATAAAAAATAAGTAAATAAATAAATAAATAAATAAATAAATAAAAAAAATTTAAAAATGACGAAATTGTTCATCCATGAAATGAATGAATGTTCGAAAATGCAATCCTAAATTTAAATATTTTCCATTAATAAATAACTTGAAATTTTATGGCATTTATTTATATTTATTTATTTTTTTTATTTATTATTCATTAAAATTAGGATTTGTTCAGGAAGTTGCAGATTAAAAAATGTTCTATAACATTTTTATTAATTTTCTTATTATACAACAATTGTGAATTAATAACAATGATAATAATAAAAATAATAATAATAATAATAATAATAATAATAATAATAATAATAATAATAATAATAATAATAATAATAATAATAATAATACTAATAATAATAATAATAATAATTTTTTTTTTTTAAAAATATAGTAATGATTATTCTACAAATAATGATAATTTTAAAATAATACTATGTAAAATAATACAAATTATAATAATAATAATAATAATAATAGTATTATTACTAGGGATGGAGCGATACCAAAATTTTTACCAATTCCGATACCTAAAAATTTACTGGTACCGATACCCGATACCTGAAAATATACCGATACTTACCGATACCGATACTTTATCCATTCATATACCAAAATTTTTACCGATACCGATACCTAAAAATTTACTGGTACCGATACCCGATACCTGAAAATATACCGATACTTACCGATACCGATACTTTATCCATTCATATACCAAAATTTTTACCGATACCAATACCAATACTAAGACTTTCAAATTCACCGATACCGATACGATAACTAAAAAATCACCGGTACCGATACCGATACCCGATACCTGAAAATATACCGATACCGATACTTCACTCCATCCCTAAAATTTATTACTATTATTATTATGATTATATCATTATTATTATTATTATTATTATTATTATTATTATTATTATTATTATTATTATTATTATTATTATTATTATTACAAGTAGTACTGGAAAGAATCGTAAAGAAACCTAAAATTAAATTGAAAGTAATAAAGTGGTTAGTTCAGAAGCACAGAGAAGTTAAAAGTGAATGTAGATATAAGGAATACTCCCTAAAGAAGACGCCGTATTTAGTATAAAGCATTTGCATGTTGACAAGAGTGAAAGACTTCTCAAGATATATTGAATAACAGGTTTAAACATGCCAAAATATTTGTGCTTTTCCCATTTAATAAATTGTTTGAAGGCGTATATATATATATATATATATATATATATATATATATATATATATATATATATATATATATATATATATATATATATATATATATATATATATATATATATATATATATATATATATATATATATATATATATATATAAATATATACGTCTGCTAAAATACCTAGTAGACCATTATGTAAATAAGCAAGTATTAAAGTCTGCTACATGGGGATTCGAACCCTGACCACTTGGATGGTAAGACAGAGTGTTGCCTCTGCACCAAGAAAGTTCAAATGGAAATAGCAAAGACAAAGCTCATAGGCAACTGTCATGCAGACTTGCTCCAAGCACTTCCTTGACTGCACTCTGACACAGGGCAACAGGTCATTATTCAATCCCCCCTCACTCGCAGACTATTATTTATTTGCAAAATTTCCATTTTCTCTGACTCTTGATCTTACTCTCTTCGGCATTTCGGTGAATCTTTCGCTTTACCTTTGAATATATCAAAAGCCTTCAATAGAGTTGGCACAAAGCTTTGATTTCTAAACTTCCTCCTTTCTGAATTTATCCTTGTCTCTGTGGCCTTCTGTCAGATTTCCTTTCCCGTCATTCAATAGCAGATGTTGTAGACGGCCATCGTTCTTCCTTTTAAATCTATTGATAGTTGTGTTCCTCAGGAATCTGTCCTATCCCAACTCTTTTTCTACTTTTCATTAATGACGTTCTTTCTATTGCTTCATTACCTATACACTCCTATGCCGATGACTCTGCTCTTTATTACTCCTTTCAGTTAGAAAGCACCAGTCACAACAGCAGTTAGTTGATGCAAGGAGTGTGGCCTTGGTGCAATTAGCCTTCAATCTTTCCCGAATTTCAAATTGGGGGAGAGAAAACAGGTTCGTTTTCAGTGCCTCGAAAACTCGATTTCCTAATCTCTATTCGATACAATCTTCTTCGAAAACATAAAACACAAACCTTCATATGTCCTTAATATTCTCGGTGTTTCTTGTTTTCATGATCTTCCTTGGAAGCATCACATTACTTCTCTTTCTAAACAAGCTTTTAAGAGGTTGGGTGTTCTCCACGCTAACCCAGTTGCTTGCTCTTTATAGAGATGCTCTTCGCCCCTGTTTGAGATATGCTTCACATTTTTGGTTTGGTGACACTCATACAGACCTTCTGAAGAAGATTGAGTCTAGGGCTTTTCGTTTTATAAACTCTTTCGCTCATGCCAACTCTCTCCGCCCTCTTTCTCCCCGTCGAATGGTTGCATCACTCTCTATACTATCGCAATTACACTGGACACTGCTATTCTGAACTCTCTAGTTGCCTTATCCACTGAGAAGAACTCGTGTGACACGTCTTTCTACACTGTCTCATTCTTTCTCTATCCAGCTCTCTGACCCTAGACTTTACCACTATGATCAATCTTTCAAGTACTCTACTTGTAAAGTCTGGAACACACTCCCTTTATCTTTTTTCCAAATTTCCTTTGACTTGCACACCTTCAAGCGCTGTGTATCGGTACATCTCGGAAATTAATTGACAGTGATTCCGACATTTTCCCCACTTCTGTGGAAATTAGTAGGCCTCTTGCCTTTGCAACTAACCCAGGTCAACTTATGATTCAACTTTTTAATAAACCAGGTATTCCCTATTATAAATCTATTTGCCATACAAACTTCTTTTAAACTCTCTCCATTCAAATTTCTATCACTCACCCCGAACGGACCCACCACCCCGCCTTCCATGTCTGTACCAACTCTTTCATTTAAATCTCCTACTAAGCACACATTTACACCTGCCCCAAAACCCCCTAAGCACTCATTTAAGTTCTCCCAAAACACACGTCTTTCTTCTTCTCTAGCTCCATTCACCGGCGCATGAGCACAAACAAACACCCATTCCTCTATATTAAACCTTAGCTTCACTCATGCTATTCTTGACGAAATTCTTACACACTCTCTCATACATTCCCACCATCTTTGGCTCAACACTATCGCCACCCCTTTCATAGCTCTCACTCTCTCACATACTCCTGAAAACACCCTATATATATATATATATATATATATATATATATATATATATATATATATATATATATATATATATATATATATATATATATATATATATATATATATATATATATATATGTATTA
Organism: Armadillidium nasatum; assembly: GCA_009176605.1. Lineage (NCBI taxonomy): Eukaryota > Metazoa > Arthropoda > Malacostraca > Isopoda > Armadillidiidae > Armadillidium > Armadillidium nasatum. The sequence continues at coordinate 19,392 of SEYY01023689.1, forward strand.
CGTGTGTATTCATTTTTGGATCTTTTGTCTGAACTGAAAAACACATTCATAAATAAAATTTAATACATTAAAAGAAGCATTTGTATAAATTATAGAATTTTTTTTCCTTTCTAAAACAAAGAAGTTCTAATAAATTTTGTATAAAGCTTCACAAATGTATTTCTTCCTTTTAAAATTAATATTGATTGATTGATTTTGTATTTTAATATTTTTAAAGAAAACCGACTTGGTTCGTTCAAATTATTTAAATACAAAGAAATATTTGTTGAAAGAAATCAGAGCCCAAAGAATATATATATATATATATATATATATATATATATATATATATATATATATATATATATATATATATATATATATATATATATATATATATATATATATATATATATATATATATATATATATATATATATATATATATATATATATATATACCACCGCTGACGGGCTAAACCCTTTTCTAGGAGGGGCAGAAATATACAGTAAAAGGCAGAGACTAATTTAACTCTCTTAGATGTGAGCAAGAGAAGGCTTTAAAGAGAGGAAGATTAAATGAAAGCAAGAAAAAGAGATGTTAGCAGAGAGTTCCACAGAACAGAAGTG
>SEYY01023689.1:40000-47500 GCA_009176605.1 Armadillidium nasatum
TTTCTCCTTTCTTTTTTCTTTTCTTCTTTTGTGTTTAGGATATATTATTATTATTATTATTATTATTATTATTATTATTATTATTATTATTATTATTAATTACGATGTGGACTCATTCAGCTAGTTCAAATTTTCCTTTAATTTATTAAATTTACAAAACATTTAAAAAAATTTTCTTATGTAACATTTATTTAAAAAGGAAATAAAAATAACGTCTAATGTTTATAATAAAAGATATTCTGAAATTCTTCTTTACTTTATAACACAAATATTTCTGCATTTATAATATATATATATATATATATATATATATATATATATATATATATATATATATATATATATATATATATATATATATATATATATATATATATATATATATATATATATATATATAGTATAGTGTAGATGCTTTAATAAATTCTTTTCTTTATATTTCAGAATCTTTGATTATTTAAAATAATAATAAAGGTTTGAAAAATAGTAAAATTGAATTTATTTTGAAAAAGTATCTTAAATTATAAAGTACTTCTCCCGTTGTATTCAGCTATTGATAATCCATAATATATTTACTTTATTAAATAGAATTTATAATTTATTTCATTTCTTCTTTCTTTTCTTTCATTCTTCTTTCTTCTGTTCTTTTTCTCGTTTCTTTACTTTTTCTTTCTCCTTTCTTTCCTTCTTCTTTGTTTCTTCCTTTCTTTTTTCTTTCTTTGTTTCTCCTTTATTTTTTTCTTTTCTTCTTTTCAATATTATTATTATTATAGTCGAGTAGTCGAGCTAAAACAATAATATGATTAATTGGTGAGCCTTTAGAAAAAATGGTTGAAGTTAAGCTTCCACCCATGTGATGATGAAAAAAAAATCGATCTACCATTCAGCAACAGAAGTAATAAAAGAAATATTTCATTTCTGGAACAGTGCAAGTATTCCAATCTCAGCAGATTACAGCTGTATTAAATTGAGAAGGTACATCGAAAGTGGAGAGCGTTACACAAAAATCGCAGCCGATAGCCAGCTGCCCAGCGGCTTAATGAAAAGTCATTCGTGGATAATCTGAATGACCTATTCGACGTTGCTTATGCTGAAGTTTTCAACTTAAGAACGAAGAAGACAAAGCTTTCTTGATGGCTCAACGGCAGAAAGGAAGACCATGATGTATGGTACGAGTTGAAAAGAAGTTAGCAGATTTAGAACATCGTACTCAGCAAAGAAACTTAGAGAATTTCTATCGGCGTCAGAAATCAGATTCAGATATTTTGTACTGTTCAACAACCGTTACGTTAGAATCAAGGAATCAAGTAGTAGTAGTTATAGCGAATCTGAATACCTTTGGATCTGTTGGAAATGCGTCCACCTCTAATCTTAGTAAGATATTAAGGAAGAAATCGATCATGACACCAGAGATTGCTACCAGTCTTGATGGAACACGGACATAAATCGAGAAGCTGCTCATATTTTGCAACCTTCTGCTGCTGGTCTTGGACATGATGTCAGCAATCTTTCAATTAGCAGGGAGATCATCTGACGTAGCCGTATGATATATCTGGAGAAAAAGGCAAAAGAACTAATTACTAGTTTCTCTCCTACGAACCCATTAACAGTACATTGGGACGGTAAACTTCTTCCAGTTCTTACTTGCCTATGGTAGTTTCAGGAGAAGGCATTACAAAACTTCTTGGTGTTCCAGAAATTACAGCAGGAACTGATGAATCCATTTCGGTGGCCGTTTTCCAGTGTCTCAATGAATGGAATTTGTCACAGAATGCAAGCTTTGTTATTCGACACGACCGCATTGAATACTGGACATAGGAATGGAGAATGTATTCTGATTAAGCAGAAACTGAAAAAATCATTGTTATATTTACCTTGTTGACATCACATCATGGGAATAATGTTGGAGAATGTATTTTCCCAGTGTTTAAGATATACATCTGGTCCTGATATATCTATTTTCAAAAGATTTAAAGAGAAATGGGATACTTTGACTTGAAACGATACGAACCCTTTACAAATGAAATTAAAAACCAGATGAAATAGAAACCTTTAAGTTTTTGATTTAAGCAGCTTAAAAATTTCCAACCCCGTGATGACTATACAGAGAGCTTCTTGAATTAACAATCATTATTCTTGGTCAGGCACCAACGCGTGGAGTGCTTTTCATGCGTCCTGGAGCCCTGCATCGAGCACGGTGGATGGTCAAGGTTATTTACTACTGAAAAATATACCTTTCCCGACATCAGTTTAAACTTGTAACTAAAGAATCTTCCGGAATAAGGTGCACGTGTCGCTTTGCAGAAACAATCTACATTCGACCGTGGATAGAAGTTCTCCTGGCAACTTCTGTTCCTGCAAATGACCTTGCACTAATCACAAACCTGATGAATTACAAAGACTAAGAGATTGCGGAAACCGTTGTTGCTTATTTTCACGGTACTTATGGTACCTTGGTGCAGAACTTGTGAGCTTAGCATTTTTTGATAATAAAATTACAATAGAAGAAAAATGAAAAATTATCCTTCAGATGGAATATATGACCACGATGAAGAGCATTGGAAGCAGTGGACATTTGACATTAGTTTGGTAAGGGCAAAAGCACTATAGTTCTTTGCAACAAAGCGTTCAAAAAAGTTGCTAAAAGAATTTTATTTCGATATCACATTTCTTCATTCAGACACTAAGGAGTTGAGTCAATTTCAGTCATATAATGAATGTCAAGTTTGATTAAAATTTTTAAAAGTGACAAATGATTTAGCAGAACGTGGGTTAATACTCATTCAGAAATATTACCAAAGCATTACAAAAGATGAAGACCAATTCCAGTTCTTGCTTCAGGTGGTTGAGGACCATCAACGGCGATATAAGCAAAAGTAAAAAAAAAAAGGCAAGACTTGTCTATTATATATATATATATATATATATATATATATATATATATATATATATATATATATATATATATATATATATATATATATATATATATATATATATATATATATATATATAGCCTTAAGCTATTTTTGTGAAGGAAATTTTTTTTTTTTATGTCTCCTCCGGTGGGCAAAGGCCAGGAGGCCTACCAAATTCCACCGGAGTTGGGAAAGATCTATAATCATGGTCGATGGTGGCCGACGTGTCCAGATACACGGCGTTTGAAAGTATGCAAGTCAAAGGAAGTTGGGAAAACAGATGAAGGGAGTGTGTTCCAGACTTTACCAGTAGAGTATATGTAAGATTGAGCATAGCGGTTAAGTCTGGGGTCGGAGAGTTGGACAGAGAAAGGATGAGAATGTGTAGAAAGGCGTGTCGCACGAGCTCTTCTCAATGGAGGAGGTATGCGAACGAGAGAGTTCAGAAGAGCAGTGTCCGTTGTAATAGCGATAGTAAAGAGAGAGTGACGCAACAATTCGACGGGCAGAAAGAGATTGAAGAGAGTTAGTAAGAGCAGGAGAGTTGATGAGACGAAAATGCCCTAGACTCCACCTTCTCTAAGGAGAGCTGTATGTGTGGAACCACCCCAGATGTGCGAAGCATACTCCATACAGGGACGAACAACACCCCTATACAGAGCAAGCAACTGGGGTGGCGTGAAGTAATTCTGAAGGCGCCTCAGAACACCCAACCTCTTAGAAGCTTGTTTAGAAAGAGAAGTAATGTGATCTTTCCAAGAAAGATCACGAGAAAAAGAAACACCAAGAATATTAAGGACAGATGAAGGCTTTGAGTTGTGTGTTTTCGAAGAAGATATCATAGTTGTGTGGAAGATTGTGTCGAGTGGAGAGATGGAGGAACTTGAGTTTTTGAGGCATTGAAAACAACCATGTTTTCTCTGCCCCAATTTGAAATACGAGAAAGATCAGAGGTTAGTTGCTTCCAAGGCTACCCTTCTCGAGTCTATCAACTGCTGTTGGGTGGGACGTTTTTCAAAATGGAAGGAATAATGAAGGGTGGAGTCATCAGCATAGGAGTGGATAGGAGATGAGGTGAATAGAGAGAAGGTCATTAATGAAAAGTAGAAAAAGTGTTGGGGATAGGACAGAACCCTGAGGAACACCACTATTAATAGATTTAAAGGATGAACGGTGGCCGTCTACAACAGCTGCTATAGAACGACCGGAAAGGAAATTAGAGAAGATCACAGAGAGAAGGATAGATACCGAAAGAGGGAAGTTTAGAAATCAAAGCTTTGTGCCAGACTCTATCGAAGGCTTTCGATATGTCCAGCGCAACAGCAAAAGATTCACCGAAATGCCGAATAGCGGAGGACCAAGAGTCAGAGAGAAGGGAAAGAAGATCACCAGTAGAGCGTTTCTTACGAAAGCCATACTGGCGATCAGAGATAAGATTAGAAGAATTGAGATGTTTCCAAATCTTCCTGTTAAGGATAGATTCGAAAACTTTAGAGAGAACGGAGGTCAAAGAAATAGGACGGTAGTTGGAGGGTTGAGAGGGGTCCCCCTTCTTCGGCACAGGCTGAATGAGCGCACGTTTCCAGCAAGAAGGGAAGGTTGAAGTAGAGAGACAAAGACGAAATAGTTTACCGAAGGCAGGGTGCAAGCTCGGAAGCACAAGTTTTGAGAACCACAGGAGGGAATACCATCAGGACCGTACGCCTTTCTTAGTATTAAGCTCAGAGAGAGCAGAAATGACATCTTTAGAAGAAATTCTAATTTTAGGCATAATTGAGTTAGAGGGGGTTGAAGGAGGAGGAATAGCTCCGGAATCGTCTAAGGTTGAATTAGAGGCAAAAGTTTGAGCAAAGAGTTCAGCTTTAGAAGAAGGTAAAACAGCAGTTGTGCCGTCGGAAGATATTAAAGGAGGGAAAGAGGAAGAAGCAAAGTTAGAGTTGACATTTTTTTGCAAAATGCCAGAAAGAACATGAAGAAGAGGAACCAGAAAGATTATTGCATTTTTTACGGAGAAAAGGAGTTTTTAGTGTTACGAAGGATAGATTTTGCACGATTCCGGGATGAAATATAAGTAGCGTGAGTTTCTGGAGTTTGAAGACGACGGTAATCCCTGAAGGCAGCATCCCTGCGGCGGATAGCACGAGAACAAGCAGAGTTAAACCAAGGTTTATTAGGTTTAGTAGAAGGGAAAGAATATGGAATGTATGCCTCCATGCCAGAGAGAATCACCTCGGTAATGCGTTCTGCACACTCCGAGGGACCCCTCCCACGGAAGCAATAATCATTCCACGGGAAATCAAAGAAGTACGACCGCAAGTCCGACCAGCTTGCGGCACCGAAGTGCCACAAGCGTTTCCTTTCCGTAGAAGGGGGTCTTTCCTGCGGAAGACTTGAAGAGATAGGAAGAGGATACAGAGATAAGAAGATGATCGGAGGAACCCAGAGGAGGAAAGAGTTTAACAGTATAAGGAGAAGGATTAGAAGTTAGGAAAAGGTCTAGAATGTTGGGTTTCATCTTCCAAGACGATCAGGGATACGAGTAGGGAGCTGCACCAACTGCTCAAGGTCGTTTTGGATAGCGAAAAGGAAGGCACGTTCACCAGCTGTATCATGAGAACTAGAAGAAAGCCATTGGCGGTGGTGAACATTGAAATCACCTAATATGATGATTTCAGAGAAAGGAGAAGAAGAGAGAATGTGCTCTATTTTGGAGTTTAAATAGTCGAAGAATTTAGCATAGTCAGTAGAATTAGGAGATAAATAAACTGAACAAATGAATTTAGTCGTAGAATGGCAAGAGAGCCTAAGCCATAAGGTGGAAAATTCGGAAGACTCCAAATTAGAGACACGAGAACAAACGACATCGTTGCGCACATATGCACAACAACCGCCTTTGGCTGAAAATTGAGGATAGAGACAGTAGGAGGAAACAGAATAGGGTTTGCTATCAGAACGCTCAAACATCTGAGTTTCGGTCAAGAATAAGAGGTGAGGTCTAGAAGAAGAGAGGTGATGTTCAACAAAGTGGAAATTAGAGTGCAGACCGCGAATGTTGCAGAAATTAATGAAAAAAATAGACCGTGCATCAGGACAAGCCGGCTGTGTCCTGGTGGCACCAACCCCATCACCGGAGGCCACCAACTCCCAAGTGGTGATGGGGGAAGGGGTGGATGAGGGGCTATTTTTGGAAGCCGCCCCCCGTGGCTTCTCCGAGGCTACCGAAGTTGACGCCATTTTTGATTTTATTTTAATTATTTTTAACTACTAGTATAAATATAAATTACTATATTATTTGTGTTTATAAAAATTGGAGTAACCTTTAAATAATTTTCAACATATATATATATAATATATATATATATATATATATATATATATATATATATATATATATATATATATATATATATATATATATATATATATATATATATATATATATATATATATATATATATATATATATATATATATATATATATATATATATGTCAGCGATAGGCGAATCCAAATTAGTGTTCGAAGATTTTTTCCTATATTCGAATTCGGATTCGGATTCGAGAATTCCAAAACTTACTGGATCCGGATTCGAGAAATTCGAAATTGACTGGATTCGGATTAGATTCGAAATCGAAGGTTCTGGATTCGGATTCACCCATCACTGATATATATATATATATATATATATATATATATATATATATATATATATATATATATATATATATATATATATATATATATATATATATATATATATATATATATATATATATATATATATATATATATATATATATATATATATATATATATATATATATATATATATCGTAAAGAGGTTTACATATATGCATAAATGTTTATGTATTTGGACGGTTTTAACATGTATATACATACAAAGACTCCTATTTTGTAAATCCAGATGTGAAAGGAAACCCTGCTGATATTAATTAGAACTTATGTTTATTTAACTGATTTTTGATGACTAATAATGATTCGAAATTGTAAGAGATATTCTCTGAAAAATGTATGAAAATTTAGACCGTAAAAACTTTTGTTTAACGACGACATTTTACAAAGGGAAATTTAAGAACGAAAAAAAAAAGTTTTTTATATCAAGTAAAAGTAATGAAAATATGTAAATATGTTTGTGATGTTGTAGTAATAAAAAGGTTAAGAGAGAAGAGAATGGGTGGAAGAGAATGATAAAGAGAGAGAGAGAGAGAGAGAGAGAGAGAGAGAGAGAGAGAGAGAGAGAGAGAGAGAGAGAGAGAGAGAGAGAAATAAAATAAGAGAAATAGTGTTTTTAAAATTTCATATATAAATTATTGCAAATAAAGTATATGTCTGAACGCAGTTATCTAGATATATATATATATATATATATATATATATATATATATATATATATATATATATATATATATATATATATATATATATATATATATATATATATATATATATATATATATATATATATATATATATATATATATATATATATATATATATATATATATATATATATATATATATATATATATATATATATATATATATATATATATATATATAT
>SEYY01023689.1:55000-65000 GCA_009176605.1 Armadillidium nasatum
AATTTTTTTTTCTCCTTTTTTAAATTTTTTTTTTCTGTTAATTAATCTGAATAACTATGTCTCAATGACGCAGAAAATTCTCTTTGAAATGTTTTTTCATTCCAACGTTAATTTAGGAAAAGAAAAGAAGTCGCGAACCCCATAAAGGTTGGGGAATGACGTAACAATACAAATTTAAAAAAAAAATTTTTCTCCTACTCTGCCAAAATTGTCCTAACGAATCATTGGAACAAGTGGCAAAAAATGTCCCAGTAAAATTTTCAATAGAGAATAAAGACATTAAGCATAGCGAATAGAAAGCATAGAATTTTACTGAAAAAATTTGTGGTGATATTTTTGAAACTTGTCCCAACGATTCTCTAGGACAATTGTAGTTTTCCAAAAATAAAGTGATAAAATGAGAAAAGTATCATGTTCGTTAATAGGATGATAACCTACACAGATCTGGTAGGGTCTAGTCGATAAAAATTATATGGTACTTGGGTTGAAGCCAGGGTAGTTAAATACAATTGGTAAATTACAATACTTTTGACCTGAGTAGTAAGACAAATAAATAGGGAAAATATATGACACACAATTACATATGAAAAACGATTATGAGAATAGAAAATTGATATCAAACGAAAGAAATATAGTTATTAATATGGTAATGAAATGTACACGAAAACATAAAAAAAAATAGAATTTAAATAAAGAATACTAAAAAAAACAATGGATAATAATAACGCGAAATAAAACATATAATGAAAAAAAAAGCGAAGAATTGGACAAATATGATGATTAAAATTATAAAACTCTTGACAAAAAAAAAAATAAATAAATAAATAAATAAATAAATAAATAAATAAAAAAAGTAATAATTAAACTACAATAATTAAAAGAAAGATTAAAGAGAGAGAGAAAGGAAATCTGAAACTGATAAAGAAGGAAGTAAGTAACATTAAAGGGAAAACAAATGACATTGTTGGAGTCATTAATTACATTGCCGTGTTTCCTTACTGTCGGTATGGAACTAACGTGTCAGGAGAGAACGAATACAATATGCGAGAATGAACAAATATTCACCTCCATTTATAATAAATGTATATGAATTAATTTGCCTATTAAGTTACAGAATTAGCCGAAATGTATATTTATAGTCTAATAAATTATCATGCAAATGAATAGAATGCATTAAAACGTTCTTTTATATATATATATATATATATATATATATATATATATATATATATATATATATATATATATATATATATATATATATATATATATATATATATATATATATATATATATATATATATATATATATATATACAATCGCTTTGCTAGAAACTGAATAATTGTTGTTAATTAATATATTTTGTAATATACTTTTTTTTTTTTAAAATAGGATTTTAATTAAAACTATACAGAATAAATACCTAATAACCTTTGAAATACTTGTAATCCTGGTTTAGGAGTGATTCTAAAACTATTAGTATCGAAAAAGGAGAGAAATCTCATAAGAGACAGCTTTTACCGTTTAGTAACTTTAGAATGAGTTCCCAAGAGGCGAGAAAGGACCAAATCCAAACAAATGTGTGTTTCCAAACCAACAACAAATTTTTGAAATAGCTTTAAATTTAAACGAAATCGTTTTAATATATGGATTTTAAAAAAAGGCAAGTGTGATATTTATCATTGATAATGTTTGCCGTTAGAGAATGTTTTTTGCTCATAATATTTACTTGCAAGGGAAGTAGATGCCATAGAACAAGTTAACTCAATGTAGAATTATTTTCCTGAGTTATTTTTCCAATTTTCGAGAAGGATGAGAGTCACTTGGTCTTCGATTTCCATTGAAATACAAATCAGCCATTTCATAAATTTTATCTTTGTCTTCTGTCTCTCGTTCATCGTTCCTATTTGATACTCGATATAAAATTCATTGGATCGGTTGTAATAGAATAATCAAAACTTTTTTCATTTCCTTCATTTCATAATAGAAACAATAATACTCCTTTTTATGATGATCCAAGCTAGTATTTCTTCATTTATTTATCTAATTGATTTAATATTAAGTATCAAACTCTCTTTTATCATTTATCATTTAAAATACTACTGATTCAAATAGATAATACTAATACTCCTGAATACTCTTGTTCCATCTTTTGTGTATATGATGGATGGCATCCGCATCCGCATTGCAAATGCGAGGATGCGGAGCATCCGCACAAAAATCAACAATCCGCATCCGCATCCGCATTTTCGAAAATTTAACATTCCGCATCCGCATCCGCATCCGCACTTTCGAAAATTCAACATCCGCATCCGCATCCGCATCCGCATCCGCATTCTCCAAAATTCGACATCCGCATCCGCATCCGCATCCGCAAATTAGAAAATATGACATCCGATCCATCACTAATATATATATATATATATATATATATATATATATATATATATATATATATATATATATATATATATATATATATATATATATATATATATATATATATATATATATATATATATATGCGAATTGTAGATCAAGAGTGAGGGTGAAGAGAGAACTATCGGATTGGTTTAGCATAGGAGTGGGATTGAGACAGGGGTTTGTAATATCTCCATGTTATTTAATCTATTGATGAATGGTTTACTTAGAAAAATGGAGAGAGAAGGGAAGAGTATTACGTTGAGAAATATGAAGGGTGAATGTGAAGTGAATGTTTTACTTTTTGCAGATGATGCGGCATGTGTTGGTGGCAGAATCTGGAGAAAAGATGAGAATACTTGTGAGAGAGTTTGAAGGGAAATGTGCAAACACGAGATTGAAATTCAATCCAGCGAAGAATAAAGTTATGAGGATTGGAGGTGGGGATGAGGAAATGTGGAGGGAGGAATTGGTTTGTAGAAGTGTGAGAATGGAAACTTGAGGAGGTGAATGAATTCAAATATCTAGTAATGTTGGTGGAAGGTAAGGGTGGGACGGAAAAAGGAATAAAAAAAAAAAAAAAAAAAAAAAAAAAAAAAAAAAAAAAAAAAAAAAAAAAAAAAGAAAAAAAAAAAAAAAAAAAAAAAAAAAAAGAAATAAAGATAAGAATGTTTGAATGTATGTGTTCACCTTCTGTATTGTATGGGTGTGAAACATAGACGATAAGTTCTCGGTCGAGAAAAAGTTTCAATGTCTTTGAGATGAAAGATTTGAGAGCGATATATAAATTGAGAAGGATTGATAGGATTAGAAATGAAAGAATAAGGGAGATGTGTAAATGGAAGAAGGGTGTAATTGATAGAGAGGAGGAGGATGTGCTAAAATGGTTTGGACATATGTGAAGAATGAAAGAGAACAGAATGGTTGGCAAGGTACGTAGTTCCTATTAGGCTGGATTTATATAAAATGGGGATCATTTCAGGTTCAGCCAAAAACAGTTCAATTAAGCCCTCTCAATGTTTTTATTGTCTTTTTATTCAAAATAGAGCTTTTATGAAATGATTTCCATTTTATATAAATATTTATTTCCAGCCTAATAGGAACGAACTTTTGTTCACGACTGTACATAGATCCGATGTAGATAGGGGAAGGGTAGGGGGCGGGGAAGGCCGAAGTGGAGATGGATGGATGGAGTGAGAGTGATTTTGATGGAAGGAATTTGAGTTTAGACGAGGGTAGAAGATTTGTGGAGACAGAGATGGAGGGAGGTGGTGAAAGCGTTGAAAGGTAAGAATAGTTATGTTTGTAAGGGAATTGTGGCGGGCACCACCTCCCGAAAGTGGGAAAGGTGATAGTGAAATATATATATATATATATATATATATATATATATATATATATATATATATATATATATATATATATATATATATATATATATATATATATATATATATATATATATATATATATATATATATATATATATATATATATATATATATATATATATATATATATATATATATATATATATATATATATATATATATATATATATATATATATATAATATATATATTTAACATCCGCATCCGCATCCGCATCCGCATCCTCATCAAAATTAACATCCGCATCCGCATCCGCATCCTCAAAAATTAACATCCGCATCCGCATCCGCATCAAAATTCAAATCCGCATCCGCATCCGATTTGCACTTTCGAAAATTCAACATCCGCATCCGTATCCGCATCCGCACTTTCGAAAATTCAACATCCGCATCCTCATCCGCATCCGCACCTTTCCAAAATTCAACATCCGCATCCGCATCCGCAAATTGGAAAATATGACATCCGATCCATCACTAGTATATGATGGATTATGATAAAACATTGGCAAATAATGATTTCCTTGGCTCGATCATGTCATGATTAAAAGTAGATTTTCAAACATTCGCTTTTATTACGGATGAATAAGAAAATAAATGTTTAAAATTTCGCGAATATGTGAACATTCGCGACATTGCATATATATATATATATATATATATATATATATATATATATATATATATATATATATATATATATATATATATATATATATATATATATATATATATATATATATATATATATATATATATATATATATATATATTCGTTTGGAAATAATAAAACTATTCCTTTAAAAGAATACTTCAAAAAAGATAAAACAATTGCAATATTTTTATCGGAAAACATTCCATGTTTTGTTTACGCTCCTTATCAACGTTAGTTGCGTCCTAACTGGTTTTGTTATTGTCATTTGATTGAATAAAATTCACTTTTTAAGCACTAAGATACTTGAGTCGTAGAACCAATCAAAATCTTGCAAGAAAGTAAATGCGAATATTCTAATTCATTCCCTTGTGTGTAAAATATATATATATATATATATATATATATATATATATATATATATATATATATATATATATATATATATATATATATATATATATATATATATATATATAATATAATATACACATATATATATATAGCTGGGAACCCTTTATAACCAGTTTTTTCCTCTCTTCCCACGTACGGTTGCAGAAATATGAATAATTTCTGCAGCCGACACTACCCTGCATTATGCAGGATATGGTGTAGAGTATAATAATATATATATATATATATATATATATATATATATATATATATATATATATATATATATATATATATATATATATATATATATATATATATATATATATATATATATATATATATATATATATGACCTTATGTAGAATATATTCCCAGTTTTTTTTTTTCGTCCAAAAGTACCATTTTTAGAGACGTTCCTGTCTTAAAATTTTGTAAATTTAAAATAATAATAGTTTATAACCAATTTTGCAAAACATATATTCCATTATTTAAATAGATTTAGTTCTTTATTTATTTTAAAAAATTATTTAAAGATTGTTTAAAATTATATCCTTTTAATTAGCATATATTTTTATAAGATTTAAATAAATCACTAGTTAAGTCTAACAAACTAGTACAACTTAAAATAACCTGGACTTGAAAAGTAAATCTACCATGACGGCCAGGAAATAGGCCTAACCTTGCGAACGCTCGTTTTCTCAGTGCTTTATATATATATATATATATATATATATATATATATATATATATATATATATATATATATATATATATATATATATATATATATATATATATATATATATATATATATATATATATATATATATATATATATATATATATATATATATATATATATATATATATATATATATATATATATATATATATATATATATATATATATATATATATATATATATATATATATATATATATATATATATATATATATATATTTAAACAAGTGTAAAGCTACTTATCATGCATTAAGGGTTGCTATAATTCTAAAAAACGCTCCAGAATAAAGAATCAAACGTACTTGGTACCATCCATCTACACAAGGGCCTCTATATACTAAAGAGAAAAATTAACGCACCACTCTGTAATTCATCAGTTGGGAAATCCCGACGACATTGTACTGTAATAAGAATCCCTGTGAGTGGAGGTGTTTGCCCGTACCTATCCAAATAATACAGTTTAGCATCGATGGGCTTAGGTGAAGTATCGACGAATTACGATAAAAGTGCAAAACAGCCAAATTTGGTGAGTGATGTGGTAGGAGAGGTAACGTCACGGGTATGTCGGGTATCGAGAATATTCAACCTTTAACATATGTGCAAGTAATATGGAGAGGTTACGACGGAGTTTGACACGACGAATGTGTGGCAATCATAACACTGGCAGCTGAAGGGTACAACCAACGCCAACCGGGCCGACAGTTCGGGGTCTCTCATACAACCATCGGAAGGATCCTACAGCGGTACAAATTGACACATGCTTCACACCAGGCGGCCTGGGCAAGTTAGGCTACGGACAACAACGGCCGTAGACTACAGATATATACTGGTTAATGGCAGTTCGCGATCGACATGCAACACCACGTGACCATCGTGCCGAGCTGCAGGCTGTCCATCAGATCCTTGTTAGCACGAGTACCTCATGGATACCACCCACGGAGTCCGGCAAGAGGGCCCCCGCTCACCAGGGAGAGCACCGAAGAGCAAGGATGGCTTTCGCACAACAACACCTGCATTTGCATCCTCAGGATTGGGCGAGTATCCTATTTATGGACAGTGTACCGATTCAATCTGCACAGTTCGACGGACGTTCCAGGGTTTGTCACAGCTGCGGCGCACAATGCAAGAGATACTTCCCTTTGGTGGTGTGTCCGTTATGGTTTGGGGTAGTATGTCTTTCCATGCCTGCACGGAGTTACACGTCTTCGATGAAGGGTACCTAACCAGGCAACGATACATAACGGACATACTCGAACCGTGCGTCGTACCATTTGGCCCCTACGCCAGACTGCACGTAGCCAGATGTGTTGGTGATTACCTACACACGGTAGGGATTCGAACACTGGACTGGCCCGCGTATAGTTCCGACCTAAACCCCATAGAGGATCTGTAGGACACATTGAAAAGGCGGCTGTGACGGCTACAGCACCAGCCACATAGCCTTTAACGACCTGAGATGAACGGTTGTACGCTTATGAGAGGAACTGCCACAGGAAACCATCCAGGAACTCATCTCCATCATACATCATCGGTGTTTAGCTGTCATACGTGCAAGAGGAGGCCAAACAAGGTTCTGTCGACCAAGGACAGGTGCATGCATATACACCCTGAAGGTTTGCACCTGCAGGTTCCCACGATGGAGCACCACATTATCCCAATTATGAATAACCATTTGTTGTATATCCTAATCAACTTAATTCGCTGTACGCTCTTTGTACAAAACTACCGTTTTGTATGTTTAAGTATCCTCCAATTGACTTTTGTTCCAGTGGTACGTTAATTTTGCTCTTCTGTATATATATATATATATATATATATATATATATATATATATATATATATATATATATATATATATATATATATATATATATATATATATATATATATATATATATATATAGGATTTATATAATAGCTACTCTTAATACTGCTCATATTTTACAAGGAGTTTTGATCGCGTGTTTCAAGGCACACCCATCTTGGTAACCACTCAGCGAATTAAGTTGATTAGGATAAAAAAAGCTTTATGAGACAAGGGAGAGAGCGAGACAAAGTCAGATAAAGTGGATGAAAATACAAGGAAAAAAAAATAGGTAAAAACAGAAGTGGAATATGAAGGAAGCCTGATTTTGATAAAAAACAGAAAAAAATGAGAGAGAGAGAGAGAGAGAGAGAGAGAGAGACAAAAGCAATTAAAGTAATGTAAACTACTGTATTTTACTTTAACTAAAAGCACAAATGTCTTTCTCAATAAAATGAAAGTTTTATAAATTTCATTTCCGTATGCAAGTTTTATTCGAAAGTAAATTTAAATTTACTCCATCTCTCTCTCTCTCTCTCTCTCTCTCTCTCTCTCTCTATATATATATATATATATATATATATATATATATATATATATATATATATATATATATATATATATATATATATATATATATATATATATATATATATATATATATATATATATATATATATATATATATATACCACTTTTCTATATTTTTCCTATATCCCTGACAGTTTTGGTAAAAAACCCAGCATACTTGATGTTTTCATTTCTTATCCTTCTCCTTACACTTACTTCTCATGGTTTTTTTTTTTTTTTTTTTTTTTTTTTTTTTTTTTTTTTTTTTTTTTTTTTTTTTTTTTTTTTTTTTTTTTTTTTTTTTTTTTTTTTTTTTTTTTTTTTTTTTTTTTTTTTTATCCGATAACCATCATATCTTTGTATTTTGTTCTGGCTCTTCATATCTTCCGAAGAGATGTTTCTAGTATTTCGGTGCCGCTAACTGGTAGGACTTGCAGTTATACTTCCCAGATATCTCATGGAATGATAATTGTTTTATTGATTATTGATTTCGGAATGTGCAGACCGCATAACCGAGGTGATTCTCTTTAACATGGAGGCGTACATTCAATATTATTTTATTTATATTAAGCCTAACAACCTTTGATTTAACTTTGCTCATTCTCTTGCTATTCACCGCATGGATGCTGCCTTCAGGGACAACCTTCGTTTTCAACCTCCTGAAACTCATGCAACTTATATTTCATTCTGGAGCCGTGGAAATTATACTCTCCGTACATTAAAATCTCATTCCCCAGTAGGAAATGCAATAATCTTTCTGGTTCCTTTTCCTTACGCCCATTTTGGAATTTTGAAAATAATTGTTCACTCTAACTTTGCTTCTTCCTCTTCCCCTCCTCTAGTATATTCTGACGGTACAGTTGCCGTTTTACCTTCTTACCTTTGGCTTCTAATTCAACCTTAGACGATTCTGTAGTTACTCCTCTTTCGTTAACCCTCTCCAACTAATTTAAGCCCAGAATTGTAATTTCTTCTAAAGACTTCATTTCTGCTCTCTCTCAGCTTAACACTAAAAAATGGTACGGTCCTGATGGTATTCTTCCTGTCCTTCTCAAAAGTTGGGCTTCTGAGCTTGCGCTCTGCTTTGGTAACCTATTTCGTCTCTGTCTTTCTATTTCAACCTTCCCTTCTTGCTGGAAATGTGCTGTCATTCAGTCTGTGCCGAAGAATTGAAACCCTTATCAACCTTCCAGCTACCGTAACATTTCTTTAACCTCCGTTTTTTTTTTCTTAACAGGAAGATATGGAAACATCTCAATTCTTCTAATCTTATCTCTGATGGCCAGTATGGCTTTGGTAATAAACTCTTTACTGGTGATATTTTTTCCCTTCTCTCTGACTCTTGGTCATCTGCTCTTCGGCATTTCGGTGAATCTTTTGATATCGCGCTGGACATATCGAAATCTTTCGATAGAGTTTGGCACAAAGCTTTGACTTCCATACTTACCACTTTCGGAATTTATCCTTCTCCCTGATTTCTTTTCAGCTCTTTCTATAACAGCTGCTGTATTAGACCACCGTTCATTCTTTAAATCTATTAATAGTAATGGTCCTCAAGGATTTGTCATACCCTTAACACTCTTCTACTTTTCATTAATGATTATCTCACCATTGCTTCATCACCTATCCGCTCCTGTGGGGACGACAACTCTTTTCTTTACTCTTTTCAGTTTGAAAGACATTCCTCCTAACAGCAATTAATAGACACAAGGAAGGTACCCTTGGAGCAAATAACTTTTGGTATTTATCGTATTTCAAATTAGAGCAGAAAAAACTTGGTTGTTTTCAATGCCTTAAAAACTCAGTTCCTCCATCTCTCTACTCGAAAACACGATTCAAACCTTCATCTCTCTTTAATAATATCAGAATTTCATTTTTTCGTGATCTTTCATTGAAAGAACTCACTGCTTCTCTTTCTAAACAAGCTTCTAAGTGGCTGGATGTTCTGGGCGCCTTCGTAATTTCTTCACGCCACACAAGCTGCTTACTCTTTATAGGGTTGCTGTTTGCCCATATATGGAGTAAG
>SEYY01023689.1:72500-75000 GCA_009176605.1 Armadillidium nasatum
TTCTATTCTCTTAACTTTTCCTCTCTACTCTTCTCTTCACTTTTCTTCTCCACTCTTCTCTTCTCTTCTCTTCCATCTGATTCTTCTATCTTTTCTCTTCCCTTCTGGTTTAAACACCTCCACTCACGACGACAGCCAAATCATATATATATATATATATATATATATATATATATATATATATATATATATATATATATATATATATATATATATATATATATATATATATATATATATATATATATGTGTGTTTGCTTGCTTGAGTGTCAGTGAAAGGATAGGTCTCAGAGAGTGTTCTGAAATAAAAAAACAAATACGTTACATATGTTCAACACTCATTTTATTTTTATTTTCCTTCGTAATTGAGAGTGATGGATGAGGGGGAAGCGGCAAATGAAACGAATTTTAGCTTTAAAAAAAAAAAAAAAAAAAAAAAAAAAAAAAAAAAAAAAAAAAAAAAAAAAAAAAAAAAAAAAAACGAAGAAAGGTCGTAATGTAATTATTAGACCTGATAAGAAATTGTTTTATTTATTATTGTGGTGAAGTAATAAATATAGTAATAATAATAATAATAATAATAATAATAATAATAATTAATAATAATAATAATAATAATAATAATAATAATAATAATAATAATAATAATAATACCTTTTTCATTCTGTTTTCAGTTTTTCAATTGCAAAATGTTTACGAACAAAAATCGTTTTAATAGTTACAATTAAAAACAGAAATGGTCTTGTTGGGAAACTATTTAGTCCTTTGAGCCCATTAAATTTATACATAATAAGAAACTTTTATGATTATTAAAATTAAGTTCTTAATTGAGAGACAAATATTGGATACTGTAAATTTTGTCATACCTTATACATTATAGTCGTAATCTTAACCAAATCTAATGAAATAAATAAGTAATTATAAAATGTATAATAAAATTTTTAAAAAAATAAAATTAAAAATAATAATAATAAAGTAAATGTAAGCTAATAAGGATTACAAAAGCAAAGATAGTAATAATAATAAATGATAATAATAATAATAATAATAATAATAATAATAATAATAATAATAATAATAATAATGCAATAAAAAGAATATAACAAAAAATATTAATAATAATAAAAATGATAATAATAACTAATAATAATAAAAATGATGATAGTAATGATTAATAATAATGATAGTAATAATAGTAATAATAATAACATAATATTAATAGAAATAATAATCAAAATAAAGATATGGATTTATTTGCATTGATAACTAAAAAAAATTAGTTATTATCCTAGCTACTACTACTATTATTTTCATTTTATAGTGCTAGATTATAGATAAAATAAAAATTTTTAATAACTAGTATTATTTTTAAAAGTAGGAATCGGGATAATAAGTTCACCATTAGCAGTAATAATAATAATAATAATAATAATAATAATAATAATATAGCTGAAAATATAATTATGATAATAGTGTAGCTGTAACAAGAAAAATAGTAATATATATCTTTTAAACATGGAAAATAATTATAAAAATAATAATTATTATTTCTTATTATTACTGTTCGTTATTATTATTACTTATATAGTATTATTCATATTATTTAATGTAAATTAAAATTATAAATAATAGTAATAATTAAGAGTAATAACTAATAGTAATACTAATTATTTTTATTTATTATTATGATTACTAATTTCAATGTTTAAAAGATTAGCTTGTTTAGCGTTTACAGTAAGATGTCGTCAGACTTGTTGGATCGGAGAGACGTTCTGTAAAGAAAAAGAAACTTTTTGTAGAAGTTCTCGGGGAAAAAATAATAATATTAATCCGTGAGGTTGAAAGTTTTACTGCAGAGAATATATATATATATATATATATATATATATATATATATATATATATATATATATATATATATATATATATATATATATATATATATATATATATATATATATATATATATATATATATATATATATATATATATATATATATATATATATATATATATATATATATATATATATATATATATATATATATATTATATATATTTAATTTTTTTATTTTTCTTATTTTTGCCAGGACGATTAAAAACATTATAGAAAAGAACCTACCCAAGTCCAACCCAGTTTTATATCTTTAAGATAAAGTGAAATCTCAAGTTTTAATCGGAAACTTGGTCAAATTAAATACCGACATGTCCCAATAAACGGCGTTTGAAAATATAGTGAGAAAGATAGATTACAACAGGAGAAGGAAATGATAAAATGAAATACCCAAAAGAGAGGATCAATAGAAAAAAAAAAAGTTGATATTTCATCAAACAAATCTTGGATTTGTCAATCTTAACATAAAATTTACGTTAAAAAATGAACCCAATAGTGGGCTAACAATCTCAAAGTAATACTATTATTAATTAAATTTATAAAATGTCTCAAGTTGAAACTTGCTAAATTTTATTTTATGACGAAACTAATACTACATGTAAGAT